>CM052341.1:5994199-6068649 GCA_028455595.1 Lasioglossum vierecki | reverse complement strand
TCCAAGCATCCAGAAGGCACTGTATAAACAAAGACGGTGGATGCCTGTGCCGAGGAAGAAGAGAGGGGTGGCATTGCGAGGGGGTGGGCCTCGGCGGGCTTGTACACAAAGAAACTACCGGGCAACCCCAAGCAACGACATCAAAGGCGGGCTGGGAGAGCTGCAAATGCGCGAAAGAATGGGTTAAAAACCCGAGGCGGTGGCCGGCGTCGTCGCCGTCGTCTAGGTCGTCGAAGGGGTTCGGGGCTGGTTTCTCCAGGGGGTGGGCTCGCGGAGAAAAGAATCGGGAGAAGGGGCTTCCAGTGGAAAGGCTCTGGAGGACGCTGAAGGACCTTAAAATGAAAACATCCCGCCCTCAAAGCGTCCCTCTGCCGACACGCGACTCTCGCTTCTTCTCTCTCTCTCTTTTTCTCTCGATTACCGCACCCTCTGCAACCCCCGGTGCAGGCCGGCGAGACGCATCGCTCTCTCCTTTTGAATCGTGCGCCACCGAGTCCTTGATGAGCACTGATTCGTCGAAAGCTCCCGTGTTCCAGAGGTGTCGCACCCACGCCTCGAAAAACTGTTCCACCCCCATACCAGTTTCACCGACGCTCTTTTCGACGGACACCGAGGGGAGACTGTCTCTCATCTTCTTCTTGTTCTTCGTCGTCGTGGCGTTTCTCTTTTTCAACCAAATCATCGTTGCCTATAAAATGTTAATAAACTTGTTTATTAAGACAGTCGATGAACGAACAACCCTGCGGAACTTGATCTTCCGGATTAATATTCCTGTTCGATAAAAACTTTATTATATTTTTAACACTTCCGTTTCACGGGAAACGAGCTTCGATCAGCTTCGGGGCCTGGAAATATTTGTTTCATTCTCGTTATGAGAAGCGACGTTCGAAAGATGCATAGAAAGAAGAAGAGAGATAGTTCGGACAGCTTAAATCGCGACAAAAAAAGGAAATTGGAGTGCGTGGAATCGAGCAGACGTTCTAGAACCTCTTATAAGTGAACTCGAAGTACGATAGACGTTTTAAAGTTAGGTAACGAGAGAGAATTTTGTTCGAAATATCTCCCGCTAAAAAATTAGTACAAAATGTCCTTTACATTTTACGCGAAAGAAATTGCGAAATGCCAGTGGAAAAAATCCGTGGCGAGGCGACGTGGAAATTCTGCCACTTTTCTGTCCAATATTTTTTCGCTGGTAGCTTCGCGTTTAAGCGGACGTGGCCGGTAACGAAGAAAGACGCCAGTTTCTGGAAAACGGTGGTTCCCGGTAACGGGAAATCCAACTTTCCGTTGGCCGACGTGAAATTTCCAGTTGGTTCTCCGGGGCAGCAACTAACGGAACCGTCGGCGATCGTCCCGACGCGAGTACACACAGTCCGGCTAGAGTCAACGTTTCCCTCGGCCTCCTCTCCCTCCGCGAGAAGTAACGTGATCGATCGTTCCCGGAGTTCGTTCTTCCTGTTTCATCGTCAAAGTCCCAAAGGAATCGACAGGACTGTCCGACGGTGGATGCTCGCCGAGCATGACGCCGGACACGATACGTCGTTAATCTTTCGCGTCGCGGTTCTCACTGTCAACCGGAAGTCGATCGCGGGCAATGTCGCAATGTTGCCAGTCGTCATCTCGTCCGACTCTCTCGATGCAATCTTTGAAATTGCACCCGGGACTGGCTGCTGCCTCGGATAAAATCGCCTAGCCGAGAGCCGGGGGCCATTTTTGACGCGTAATTCCTCCCATCCGCTCCTATCAGCTTCTTTTTGCCGGCCCGGTTGTTACAGCGCCGTGGACGACGTTGTTGCAAAATGGAATGACGGGGGAGACGGTCCTCGGAAACCTGAAACTGGAACGTCGAAAGTGCCATTTATACCAAAATTCCCTCTCGCTCGAAACAGTTGGAAACAGGGCAGGTTTTTCGACATGGCATTTGTCGTGGATGACGCTGTTGCAAAGTAAAATGGAAAAGACGTTCCGTGCAATCTGAAACTGGGACTTCGGAAGCGCTGTGAAATTTTTCTGGAGACGAGGAGGGATTTCATTAACGGGATGTTTCGCGAAGTTCAGGTACCGCACGGTTTTATTGTTTTCCTGGTGGCAGGCTCGTGTTCAACGGTTCGCGTGAAGTGTGAACAACGGGACGCGCCGAAGGGGAATATTTAAATTGTGGTATGTAAACTGCGTTATGCAACGAGGCTGGGAAAACGCGACTGGCCGAGATAAGTTTCGCGATACGGCGGGCCGCTCGCGATTGTGTAACTTTGAACGAAGGGAGAGAGGGAGCGTGGTTCGGTATCTGCGGAGGAGAAAGAAAGAGGGTTGTACTCGGTGCTTATTTTTCTTTCTCGTTTAAAGCGTTTATCTTGCAATTTTTGCGCTTCGAGTATCTCGACCGCTCCGTTTTTCTTTCTATCCCGCTCTCTCTCTCCGGTTTCGGTTTTAAGTGTTCTCGCAGGTTTGCGCGCGATTCTATCAGCTTCCCGGAATGATTTCATTCCTGGGCGCTGAAAATTTTAGGGTTTACGCGAGTACACTTTCGTCATTTTTATTTTATGAAACGGGAAGAAACGAGAGATAAGGCTTCGAACGAATGAAAAATAAGAAACAGACTTGACTGACGCGCTTGACTGACTTAGCACCGAGATGTAACTTCCACCCGCTCGTTCCGAAAACAATATCCGAAAAAACACGGTTGTTATTTCCGGGTGCCGGCTCGCGAAATCAACGCCGGTAAAGGGGGTTTGCCGGGTAAAATAAATATTTGCAGTTAGTAACGAACAAACGGCAATATTTTCACCCGGTTACAAGGTCGGTGGTGGGCAGAGCTAGGAGGTAGACGGTCCGGCACATATGTATGTAGCCGCGTTGGTAATGTCACGTATCTATCGTTCGTGTTTACCTATCGCATCGATAGCAGACGCGGACGGAGAGAGAAATAAAGAGAACGAGAGAGTAAGAGAACTAGAGCCAGAGAAGTTTTGTCGGGTCCGGAGTTTCGGAGCAATGGAACGATGGTGGTGGCCGATCTCTCCTCGTTTTTCATCGGTTCCAGTCAATAAAGCTCGTGGCTGTTGTTTTGCCTTCGGCTGACCACGCCATCGCGGTCCCGTTCTTGTGCTTTGCAACTACCTCCGTCGTTTTTCTCATTCCGTTCGATTTCCTTCTTCGTTTCTCTGCGCGCCGCGGTTTCCTCGTCATCCCCCTCGTCCTGATCCTCCTCATCCTCGTTGTTCTCTCTCTCTCTCTCTCTCTATTCGTTCCCCTGGATAATCCTGCAGTTTGTCCCGTGTTTTTTCGCCCGACGAAAAAATTTCCTACCCGGTGTTTACCGTTCCTTAAAGGGAACGCCGGAATACGGTTTTTCGTTACGACGGTCGGTCGCAACAATGCGTTTTTCGATCCGCCACCGGCGGATACGTTGTTTATGGCCTTAAAAGGATGACGCGGAGTTTGGATCAACCCCACCGTATCCTCGGGTTCGTTGGAATCTTCTGCAGACGGGGGTGCGCATGTTGCAATTTTCTTGCGCCCTCCTCGGATGTAACAGCGGTTTTAGCACTCGGTCTCATGCGCACAGTGACTCCCACTGTAATATTCTCTCTTAAAAAAACTTTCAGAGCTTTTTTGAGAAGTTGGAGCAATTAGTTTGCTATATGAAAAGAAATTGTTTAAAAAATTGCAATTTGTCAGAACCGCAGAGAAAATACTAAAAGATACCATTTAACAACTTTTAAATGTGTGGCTATATTAAAAATATGAAAAATACGTTTTGTAGATATGTGTCAATTGCGTGTACCGTGAAAGTTTATGTCTCTGAAGAAAAGGAAAATTAAATTACATAACAGAAGTTCTTATCAAACAGCTGGTAACAGAGTAATCTTAGCTGGTACAACTTCTTCTGAAGTTATTGATAAAAGATAATTGCTCCTGTATTCAGAAGCCAATTAATCCGGTAGATAAAGCGTTCCAAGAGACTAGTTCAGATAAGCTCCGGACGCAGGGTCCGCGAACGAACGGCATTCATAGTTAAACGTCATTCGTTAGAACAGTCCACGTTCATGAGTTAATACGATTCATTTAGGTAAATAGTGGCGCATTATAGCCGGCATAAATTTGCTCATTGAATGGGGCTTGTATTATCACCTTTATAAGTTCACCTCAATAAGTTCACACGGCTACCAGGCCGGCTGATAACGCTGTGCAGTTGCATTAGTCATTGAAACAAATTGCATTGCGATTGCTCGCTACAAGTGGATACTTTTGTATAATAATATAAACAGAACAGAATAAATAGAAAAGGAATTTTTTAAAACATATTCACTATTCGTCGTCGTCCCTGAAGAGTTCCTGAGTTTCCCTTAAGTACTTCAATGACGTACAATGTTGCAAACGGACGAAATTGTAGTGCATTTCGCGACGCTGATATTTTCGTGCAAATCCCGTCTGTTTTACGGAAACGCGCGACAATTCGTCTCGCGAACGTTGTTTTCGCGTCGCGAACAGGAAGAGGACTGTGTACAGTTACTGCTACCGGATTCACAGTGGCTGCGTCCCGATACAAAGGTAGCTGGCTGGTCAGTCGGCGTGTGTCCACCTGGGAAACTCGGTGTGGCAGAAGCAGCAGCCCCGAAAGCTAGTAAAAGCCCTCGGTGTCCTCGGTAAGTCCTGCAAGGACGAGGACGAAGGATATCAGGCGCCGGTCCTCTCTGCGTGGGCGTTTATAACCAGTCCCTCAGGAAACGAGCACCGTCCAAACGGGGAGATAGTACGAAGAGGTAGAAAAGGGTGGAGAGGAGAGGACCATGGGAAAAGGAGTTCCCTTTGACCGCGAAAAGCGGATTTAAGTAAAAGGGACTGACTGGTAACAAGGCGCAGCACGCGCGCGCGCGTCCACTCGCCGGGATTCAATGGAATTATTCGATGCACATTAATGTGTGCCGGTCTCAAAGACACGGAATTGTAGAGAAAATTACGCATCGGAAGCAACAGAATGTTCGGATCTCTTGCCGGAGTCGTTTTCCTCTTGCTTTCGAATAAGCGCGACGAGATAAATGAATCTGTGCTTTAATCCTGCGGTCGGACATAAATGCAATCTAAAATGTTCTTCGAATTTGTTGTCCCTCTGCTGCTGTAATTATTTTTAATTGACGAGGGTAAAAATTCGCCCTTGTCCTGGCGCTATCGGGTTCAGATTTTTTCATTTCATCTTGAGAATAACGAAATTACTTTCTTGCCAGTCCGGTATAAATAAAATTTTGTCGAGTACGAACATGGGAAGCTGCAAACGAAAATGTTGCGCGGCTAAGTGAAAGAATGTCGCGGGATGATAGCAGCGAGCGAATGATGGAGTGAAAGAAAGTAAAATATGATGGGAAATAAATGGACTACAACGCGGAAGGGCGCAGCACGGGCTGGTCACGTTGTTAACAAGATTGGCGAAGGGAGTCAGTGGGTATCACGAATTCGTGACAAATTAGACACCGTCCGGGAATTAATTTATTGCCAGCCGAGGCTCCTGGGAAGGGTGAGACTCTGTTTCTCGAAGAAAAGGAAGCCAGCTCTCTCTCTCTCTCTTGTTCCCCCTCGATTTGTCTGGAGTCTTTGCAGGAGGGCTGTCGCAATGACTGATCGACCGACTTCTATCTCGCCGGGAACAGACGAGATGAACACGACGGTGTGTCGTGTCACCCTCTCCCCGGGCTTTAGATTTATTTGCGCGGGGAAGAACCGGGGGTGGTGATGGTAGCGGTGCAGAAGGGGGTTGGAAAAGGCTGGTGAGACGGTAGGCTGCACGGTTGATCGAATGACTCCGGATCCGGGAGCAGTGATAATGAAATTGCCGTGAAAAACGAGGAAGACGCCCGGGGTAGCATCACCGGTACAAATGTACTTCCGCCCCGACGGCTTATAATTCAATATACCCGTCACGCCAGGAGCTGCGACAGAATTGGAAGTAAATTACAACCCTTTTGCGTGTTTGATTTCCAATGCAACAGGGCCCCACTTCGATACGGCTGCGCTTCGGATATAGCATATATTTTTTGTTCGCCGGCGACTTGATAAGCCTTTGATCAACTATCGGAACAGACACGAAATTGTACCTCGTCGGACTTTTTTTTAGACGTCTACTCTCTTTACGTTGAAGACAACTGTAACTTTTCCAAAGGTACACATATATAGTTTATTTGATTCTCCTTAGGATTACAGATTCTTAAAATTTTTCCTCGTTTTTAGTCACCGCAATTACAATATTGCTTTACAATTATCTTACGTACTAACTTCACTAACTTAACCTATACCTAAAATTTATTTAAGCTACGTAGAGAGAAAGCACGTAACTTACATCTAATCCCACTCCCTCTTCCCTCCCTACTACCCATCCCCTTCATCTTACCCCCTTTCCGAAGAGGCACATGTTTTATCTCGATTATAATAATGGCATACACAATCTTCATAATTGTTAATCGCGCACCGAGCTACGAATGTGCAAAATTCCCGATTAAATTCGTCACTGGAGAATCGCCGGACGGCCGGTCATGCTGCCGAGCATAAATCCTGATTGAAAAAACTGCGAAGCGTAATATGAAATTCCATCGCCTAAAACACGTCACTCGCAACTTCTTCTTAATTACTCAGCGGCGCGGCGGTCGTTCCGAGGAGCTGCAGCTCGGCGAATCTCTCTCTCGGAGCGACCCTTCATCAATATTAAATGCACGAAGTCGTGAAGGTGGGTAGAGAAGGTAGAGCGCGAGGAAGGGCTGATCCTAAACGTCGTTCCGGACACGGGAGGACCTGGAGGCTGCTTGGAAGGGAAAAAAAGGATGGAGATCTTGCGCGATCGTACGGGTACCTGCCAGGACGTGGGATAAGGGAAGATTAAACGAAACCTTAAGCGATCAGGTCGTTTTTAGCTTATAGGGGGTTGGGACGCGCGCGAATGTTCAGAGACATTTCCAGCAGGGGGTGGCACGCGCGTTTGTGTTAGTGCATCGACCGGGCCTCGCTCTATCTCTCTCTCTTTCCTTCTCCCGTGCACGCTCTTTCTGTGTGTATTCTGTAAAATACGAGCGTGCCGGAGTTAAGCCGGTCATAGATCGTGGAAAGCGGGAAGAGAAAGAGTGCTGGCCAAGGGAAACAGCCCGAGGGACGAAAGAGGGGGAGCCAGAAGAAGAAGGGAGGCTTTCAACCTCACCTTTCGCGCCAGCTACAGGAGTCTGCTCTTTCGACTCTGGAATCTTCTTACGTTTTCCTGGGTCCGATTGTCTCCGTGGCTGCATCCACCCCCCAACTCCAACGCCAACTTCCCGAGCATCCCCTTGCACCGCGAATTCCTTTGTGCGATCGGTAACGGGTTGGATATTGTTGCGAACCAGACGCTGGGCTTGCTGAAATTTCTGCGAATTTTCAACCTTCACCCTCTTCTCGGCCAACCCCTTTCGAGTTCTTTCTACTAGCCACTTTCTGCATGGTTGATGGATAAAACTAAGAAAAATTAGGACGTTTCAAACAATAATCCGCGGAATCTTAAAGGCTGATGTCCACTCGAGCGACTGAAAAATTGAGCATAGTCGACCGAAATGAATATTCGAGCGGAGACATTATGGATTGCAGGTGGGATAA
The DNA here is from genome assembly GCA_028455595.1 of Lasioglossum vierecki. Taxonomy (NCBI): domain Eukaryota; kingdom Metazoa; phylum Arthropoda; class Insecta; order Hymenoptera; family Halictidae; genus Lasioglossum; species Lasioglossum vierecki. Next base: position 6,061,038 of record CM052341.1, on the reverse strand, counting down.
TGAAAGGACGAGTGGAAAGCGAGGCTGGTTAATTGTCACCGTTTAGAAGGGAACGAACGATCTCATTGAGTAGACGTGGTCGGTCGATCGGTGGTTTGAAAGTTTTCAATCAAGCCTCGATTCTTTGCTATCGGCGGACGCGTCTCCATTTTAACAGCGGCAATTAAGAAGCGTTGGTGGATCGTTACTCGCGGCGACGGACGCAGTAAAATCGAGCAGTTCCCGAACACTTTAGAATCTCGACGGGCGGACACCATAACCGTTGGCGCGGGTGGGGATTTTTCGTAGTAAATACTCTCGGGGTTCGATCGGTCGAAGAAGAGCACGACCGATCGGCCGAAAGTTACCTAATTACTCCATCAAATTTGCATAGGAGTCGCGGCGGAATGGTCAATTAAACGGGTAGGCGTCGAAGAAATTGAGCTGCTCCGCTTTATTGGCCGCGCTCTCGATAATAAAAGAGCCCACCGATACGACAGTTATAAAGCGTCTTTATAGAGCGTCCCATCGACGCCGCACCGTGAATATATGAAACCTGGCGCAGAGAGGGAGAGGGGCGACAATTTCGCTCGAAGAGCGCCGCGTCACTTTTGCCTTCGTTCAATGCCATCCCCACGACCCGTTCCGCGATTAATGCACGGTTAAATTTACATCGGAGCCTTCTTCTTCCACGTGTAAATTTAACCGCGCGCTACCGTACCTTGGCGACGTAAACGCACGCACGCAAACCCGATCGAAAACAGGGGTGGCCGGCCACGGACAACCCCCGCGTGCATCGGCAACCCCCTGCTTAAAATGAATATTAATGCACTTGGCGGCGGAGCCGCGACCTAACCTTAAATCCTGGCTTATGAATGCGTAATGACCGCGTGTGCAACCCCCGCGCAATAAAATATATTGGCAGCAACGCAACCCTAATGGTCGCTCGGAACCGGAACGCGGCCAACTGGCGGCCAATCGCAGTCAATGTCGCTAATTTATCTCGTTTCTCGCGTGACCGTTCCATCGTCTTCAATTCACCATACTCGTCTGCTAAACTGTCTTCATTATAATTATAGTTTTAATTCAGTATTTATATATTTAACTTTTAATTATAATTAAATGATTATAAATAAAATTTATATAAATATAAATAAAAATTATAATATACATATAACAATAGTACACACATTCTGATGTGAATTCAAGAATAGGGTTACACCGTTTTCAACAAGCTGAACATATTAAGCAAGAAAATCAATTTCTATTTCATTCGAGGTTCTTGCACTTCCGGTAGAGAATGTCTTAATTATGTTAATAATCTTGGAAATATTTTGCCGATGCTTGTTGGACAGTGTTTCAACCGTCTTTTATTTTTCTGTTGCAGGTAAGAGCATGATCGGATTTCACCGGACTTTCTCGGGACTCGCTCGGCGAAGGAAATTTCTTTGACCATTCGTGAGTCGATTTTTTTTTTGTTAAACCATCGAATGTTTTGCATATTTCACAGTTCACTCCCACTCGGTATAACAGACAGGATTCTCGCGCAGCGAAGCGTTTATGCAGTATTTTCAATAATCCCAATGAAACTCGCCGCGTTCTATAGGGAACACCTTGCGCTTTTATTAAAACCGATCCACATTTTTCAATGAATTCCATCAACCGCTAAAATTCAGACCACAATATCCCCGACGCGGCATGCAGATATTAAATTGTAAAACGTTGAAATTTTCACCGTAAATTGACGAACGCCTGCATATATACATATTATATATATATGTACATAGAAATACATACATAAATGTATATACGTTCGGTACACGATGGTGTCGCGATTATAGGATGCAATTTTTGGAAAGGCCCGAAAAACCGAGAGACATTCAATCTCGGCAGGCCGCTGATAATAAACAAATTTTAATTGACTTCGCTGGTTGCAGAGAACTCCTACATTTGACCACAAAGTGTCAGAAATTATTACACGAGAACGCCAAATAAACGAAAGAAGAGAGATTAAAAATATTTATTCGAATTCAATAAAATCACATAAAATACCCGTGCAGACTAGCTGTATAGAGCTCCAGTGAGAATATTTTAATTAACATCCCGGAGCAATGGAAATGGAATATGCTGTTGGTAGTACATGAAAATTACGATGGTTTTGTAGGAGAGCGGAGTCCAGCGAGCCGGTAGTATCAGAAAATGTGCTTCCAGAATCGCTGACGCGGCCTGGCGAACGATTTAAGAAAAATATTTAGCCGTAACATTTGATACCGTGGAAAAATGCAGAAGTTGAGGTAGAGGAGGAACCAGTCAGGGAGATAGGGAATTATGGTGCGCGGCCGGGGAATAAACCCGTTGAATATCATTATCGTGCAGGCACACGTGGGCATACATACTTCGGTATTGAATTTCATCGCGCGTGCAACGTTGTATCGGCGATATACGCCTGCCCAAACTATCCGGCCGCGTGCATTCTAAGAGCATTCCATGCACGCACGTGATACGCGACGAGGACGCGAACGCGTGCGGAAAATCCGTCGAGAGCGATCGGTCGACCAAAAACACCGCGATCGACGTGCCGTTCTATGTTTTCGTTAAGGTATGACGTGCAGCGTATGAAAAAAGCATAAAGAATGAACTGCAATGGCGTAACTTGGGGATCGAAAGCCAGGAAAAAATTCCTGAATTCTTGAGGGAAATTTCGTGGACGATACGAGTCTCTCGCGAAGTTTATGGCGTCTCGGGCGAGACAATGGTCGCAGAGGTGGTTCGCTTATTAAGCGAGCTGACACCGTGCCGCGCGTGTCCAGAATGATCTTAATGAGACTGGCTCCGCGGGTTTTAATCGCGGTATTATTCGTTACTATGGAGGAAGTCTTTAAAGCCGACGCTTTGTCTGCCTCGTTTAGGAGATTTCCTTTTATGAACGTCCGTATGGGACCACCGTATAGCCCCGCACAGATATGAGACGGTGAAAGTGAACGACGCTTTATGGCTGCGTGCCTCTACGTGTTGCGCAATTTCATCGACGCCGTATTAATTTTTATTGAAAGGGATCCCTTCGCTATGGTTTTAATCCTCGATCCTTCCGGGATGGCTATTATTAACGGCTAAATGAACGAAATGAAATTAATCGAGGAGACAAAACGCGGCAGACGAGTCGAGCAAATAGCATCGTTTCCAAGTAAATAACATAAACGAAACAAATGGAGGCGGGGATTTGATGAGCAAATAGTTAAATTGTGGAAACCGAGTACATAATAGGATAGTCAACACGGATTTGCGTGTTTATTTGTTTATTATCGACACGTGAAAAATCTTTCTCTATAAACGGAAGAGGCCGTTGACCGAGGATTAATGGTGAAAATAGAAATATCAATCGTTGACCTCGCAGTTCGTTCGTTTATTGTGTCCGCGATCAAGCGAACCGGTGTTCCAGCTCGTCGACCGCCATTACCTAATGTCGCCCGAATCACCTCGCAAATTGATCGCGGCAATTTTCGGTCGTTCGACGAACTTGCGGACTGCAGCATCGGATTACCCAGGATAAACAGTTTTAGGGCTAAGAAATTTCCGACGAGGAGCTTGAGCATCTCGCGCGGCTTCTTCGACGTGTAATTAATATTTCAAAGAGACGAGCCGGCAAACTCGTTCCCCGGAAAAAGAATCAACAACTTGCCAGTTCTCTGACCGCATTGACCGAATGAGACGTTCAGAAAATATCCTGATCGACCAGCCAGATGATCAAACACCTTCCACAAAAATCTCTGAATCTAATTTAGCTCTGAAACGAATCTCCATCCTCCACAGTACCAAATGCAAAACGACTCGAGCATCTCCCCAGCGTCTCGCAACCTCTCGCAGCCGGTACTATGAAAACGTCCGTCACTGTCAGCTCGGGTCTCTATCATCCGGACGACTATTTCAGATTAGATCGGATTAGTTTTCTGCTGAGGAACGCGTCTAAAGAGATAGAAAGGACGAAAGAAAGAGAGAGAGGAAAGGTGTGGGCTCTATTCAGCAGGTGTGAGTGCCGGGTAATCGCGGCGCTCGATTAAACATAGCCACGCAATTAATTACGCGGCGGAGCAAAGTTTAGATAGCGTCGGTCTCTCGGCCGGATCGTTGTTTTTCCCTCCGACTCGTTACTTTTCTTCCTTCCCTTCCTCTCTCCGCGGAACCACCATGTTTCTCTCCGTTTTTTCCCCGGTTGGTTCTCGTTTCTCCCTTGTGCGCGGTTATGTGTCTTTAACGGAGCTGAAAGCGGGGGTAACTGCCTCAAACGGATAACAGGGAGTGGAGTAACCAGATCTACCATCCCCCCTCGCATAGCAATTCACTTGCTCGCCAGCTCGCTCATCCGACCATCCACCCGTCCGTCTTTTCGGTCTTATCGACCGCAGCCTCCTATTACGCCGTTGCTGGCATAAAGTCGCGCTCGTGACCTCCTCCCCCAGCTCCGATCATGCTCTTCTCCCTCCGATCCTACTCTTTTTCCGTCTCTGCCTCGTTCTCTCTCCTCCCCTCGTCGGTTTTATTTTTCGGGGGAAAGCCCGGTGTGATTCATCGCCGCGACGATCACCGAAACTTGTCCAACTTGTCGAATTTGTCCCGCCGATCCGAACCTATCCGCCGCTGTTTGTTTCGGGGAAATTGCCGATCGGAGCCCCCCCATAAAACCACGCTCGCTCTGGATCACATTAAACCCCGTGGACTCGCGATATTTCTCTCTAATGGCTCCAACAACTTCCCGCACCCTGCCGATGCGTTTTGCGTGCACCGCTATGGGGTCGACGCTTCATCTGCGAGTCTTACTGCTATCCTAGACCAACTTATGTTACTTCCTCATTCGTAATCGTACAGAGCATTCTGTTTTACATTCAATCTAGTTTTCCTTGAGTTCTCTTTGGAGGACAATTGTACTCCTTACATCACGCTATGGAGAAAGTAAAAAATATTTGAATTTATACATTTTCCAAGATTTCTAAGTTAGATCCAGGTTAAGTGTCAGTCTCCTAAATCGTTTCGCAACCTCGTTTCCTATCAATCCGCTGTGCTCGATTATCAAGATCTTTTTCCGGCTCCATAATCGTTCACCGTGGAAATGGAGTGCTCTAGCTCGCAGCAATCGTCGATAACACGTCGCTCTTCCGATTTCTGTTCCTTTAATAGCTCCTCGCGAGTACGGCTCGTCAATATTTATCCAGATAAACAAGACTTCGCCTTAGCGCGACGCGAACGAATTACTCGACAGCTTGGACGCTTAAAAAGGTAATCTCGGTTTCCTTATAATCGGTGTATATACCGATGTTTGTCTTCGTTGAAAGATGGCTGACGCGATGGAACAGTCTTCGCTTCCAATCAGCAATAAAGTGTCCGATAACCGGATAGTCTACAAGATATTCCCCGGGAAACTTTTTATTTTTAACGTTTACGGTTGCCGAAGATTACCGATCGCGCGTTATTTTTACTGTTCGGCGTACTATTCCGTCGGAGGGGTACCGCGGAGAGAGACGAAGACCATCGAGATTCTCGAGCGCCCTCGCGAATCGATAAACGAGGACCTACGCGATTGCCTGTCGATTACAGCGTTGACAGTCTTGGTAACGGAAACTGTGAGTCAACGGGAATGTGACTGGCGTATCTATATACGGTCGCGCGAGCAACGAAGTCTTTCGCACACGCGAATTTAACCCCTGTTTAGTCAACCGAGTACAAATTTACTCATTTATCTCCCTCAACAATATGTTAACGTTCCTCTAAAAAATATCGCAAAATTTCTGTGAATGCCCATTCTTTAGAGAATTTTTGCAAACTTGTTAAATAGAGAAAGATTTTAAATAATATATACATTTTGGTCAACTACACAAGGGTGAGAAACATCTCCAGAAAAATTCAAGAAAACATAAAAGTGAGTATAAAAATTGTAGGATCGATCGCAGAGCGAAGATCACGATGTTACCAAGCACGGTATAGATCCTCGGAGCAGTGAGGTCGCACCGGCTCCGTTTTTCTTTCAGTTTACCGCAAGACGAAAATAATATTACCTCGGTCGAACGGCCAGGAGATTTCGAGGGTCGAGTGGTATCGACTCGCGGCCGGGCGCAGGCCAATCTATTTAGCCGAAAGGATCGAGTATCGAAGGATCGAGTCCCCGGGGCAGCGAGGACACGCAGGATCCGGTTGGTCGACGTGTCCCCTCCTCCTGCCCCTCTCCTGCCTCCACGAAATCCCTTTTACGGCGTGTCCTTCGACCCCCCTCGTGGCTGTAAACCTCACAAATTACGTCCCAAAGGGCGAGACCGAAAACTCGCCGGGGAGCAGGTGCGTGAATTCCAGTGTGTACGTACGTGCATGCACACAGTCGCTACGACACATTCACCTCTACACGCATATTATTATCTTAGCCGACTCCCTTCCGCATTCCCTACGCCCCTGTCCCCGCCATTTACCTTCTACCTCGTCCTTTCCCTTTCGGTTCATTCCCCTGTTCGCTCTCTCTCCCTCTCTTCTCTTTTCGATGTTGACTCTGATATCATTAATTCAGAATTTCTTCCGTAGATAATTGTAGAATAAAAAATTCGAAATTTTTAGAGGCGCAAGAACGCAACTCTCAGCTTGATTCTCTTTCTGCTGTTGACTATGACATCATTTATTCTTCAGAATTTCTTTCGTAGATAATTGTAGAATGAAGAATTCGATTTTTTTTTAATTACAAGAACGTAACTCTCAGCTTGATTCTCTTTCTGCTGTTGACTATGAGATCATTTATTCTTCAGAATTTCTTTCGTAGAGATAATTGTAGAATGTAGAATTCGAAATTGTTTGAGATACAAGAACGCAACTCGCAGTTCGATTTTTATTCTGCTGTTGACTTTGAAATCATTCAATCTTCAGAATTTCTTTCGCTGGTAATTGTAGAATGTAGAATTCGAAATTGCTTGAGGTACAAGAACGCATCTCGCAGTTCGATGTCCAAGTGCTACAAGATTGCGGAGTGATTCTCTTTTCCTCTTTTTCTGTGTGTCGCATTCGGGGGACCGGCGCGGTACACAGGACGAGAAGACTATTAAATTAGCATAATATCAGCACCCGATGCTTTTGAATACATCGGCGTGGACTTTCAGCGAGTTTCATGCGAGCGGTTATTTACCAGTGCCGAGTTTTCAACGTTGCTTCCCTTATTTCCTATTAACCGGATGTCGGAGGGGGCGATGTGTGCGTGCGTCTGTTTTTGCGAGGGCTGCTCAAAGGTAGAACGGTAGACTCGCGTGTTCAACGGCGATTCGTCTGCACCCTGTTGAAATGAGATTCTACCCGACCGTGGTACGACTATCCTACCCCCCAGAGTAGATTTGAAATATCGCGGCCTAGAACTTAACGCGTGCGTACCCCCCAACCCCCTTCTGGTCTACCTGGGCTGATTCACTTAATTACCTTTCAACCCCCACGAGCTCGAATATTTAAGTTGAAAATTGAACCGGGGACTGCCCGGTTGATTTCGAGAGCTAAAAAGTTGCTGAACTTGTTGGAATAGTTGCGATTTCGGCCAGGGAAATTATCGAATGTTGGCCTTGGTCCATGCTGAAGTCTGCACTCGTTAGTATCCTGGAAAATGTAGAATAATTATATTAGGTCGTTAGGAAAGTAATCTCGTTTTTTAAGTGAACGTGATCAAGTTTTTACTAGAAATAAACAAATTATCAACTGATATTACCCACAGTTAAGTAAGTTTTTCCGATTGCTCGTACTGGTAAATCGTTTTTTTTGTTTGTTAATTGGAAACTGAAGTTTACCTAGGCGATAGCCATAAATCCAGCGCAGACTTTCCAATTGCATTTTAATAACAAACTGGAGAATTTATGTGCGAACGGTATCGGCAAAGTATCGAGCAGGTGAGTAATGGTTGCACAAAATAGTAGGAAACGCGCTTCAGATTAATTTAAAAATCAGCTTATCGCGTCTTATCGCGAACCAATTAAAAAGAGACGAGGGAACATCGTTTACCCGAATGTCTACGTTGGTTTGTTCTCCAAGCGTGTTAGTGAAACGGACAACTGATATTGTCCTTATTATTGCCATGTCAACCGAGGATGAACAAACCTTAGCACAACTGTTTAATTTCCCAGTTAAAATAGCTCCGATTGGAAAGGGTAAATTATGCGATAATCATCAACTGATCAACTTTTATTACCGCATGTGCAAGCTGGTTCCCTCAGGATGGGAAGTGGTCTGGGAAACGTTGCTGGATTTTACAGTTCCCAGATCCTCGCCGGTATTTATATATTTACTGTTCACCGTGTCGGCGAGGAACGGCCGGAATGCGCCAAGATTACCGCGGAAACGCGCAGGTTTTGCCGATCGAACACCGTTATTGTAGTTGCTGCAGAGCGATTGTCGGCGTGTCATTCACCTTGCTGTTTTCTGCGCCGACGTATCGACATTTTCCTCGCTCCTTGGTGGCTGCTGCCGCGCTATTTTCGATGCGTCCGTCGATCGTTCCCGCCGATTAATCTCAATATTGTGCGTCCTCCGTGTTTCCGCGGCCGATCGATGAATCCGCGAGGCTGCACCGGCTCGTTCAAACGCTAGAACGTGTCCGGTTTCCCTGCCGCCGTGAAATCCGTTTATTAAACTCCCGAACGGAAAACGCTAGACCAAAAAAAAAGAAAAAAATCACGCGAGAATTTTGAAACTGTGAGTATTCACACCGGGTGTCTACTGTTACCGGCTGTTACTTTCTTTCGAAGTTTCGAAGCTACGAATCTCGAACCCCGTAGTAAATTATTAGAAGATTAAACGATCCACTATTTTGGTTTATCTTGTGTTCCTTCGTTTTCACGGAATCTTGTTTACAAATTTATTTGTACAATAAATATATTTTTTATAACTGGCTGTATTTATGTTCTGCGAAAATTCTGTCAAATTTTTTATTTATACTTTTATTTATATTTACACAAATATATTTATAAAAAAATATATTTTATATATATATAATTTACATTATTTATATACATTTATAAACTTGTAAGTTTCAACCCCATACGATTCGAAGACTTCAAAATTTCGTTCCTTCGAATGATTCGAATCTTTGAGTAGATCTAGTATCCAGTAGGACCTGGAATCTGAGAATACGTTTGTCTAGCAACGTAATTTCGATAGGATCGTTACACGCGTCCTCCTTTTCCGCAACTGGGGATGGCGAATGTTCAGGTCGCGTGCAGCCGCCACAGAGTCGATGGCTTCCGGTGTCCCTGTGGGCCAGGTTCACGACGACGACGAGATTCTCTTTTGTAGCTGACGAGGACAGGTCCACGGTCAAACAGAGCGCGTGCACGGCAGACTCGCGCGCTGTAATTTCGCGTGGGAATCCATTTAAACCGATTGAAGCGGGAGGGATCGCGAGAGCCCCTCCATATATACACACGTACACAGAGAGACAGGCTATGCAGGGGAGGGAACAGAGGGAAAAAAACTATTCGAATCGTGGAATCGCAAACGTTTTATCGCGCGATCGCGACGGCGGATTTAAATTTACCCGATTTCAGGCAATCCAATTTGGCTAATGAAACGCTCCGAGCGACGCTGTTTGTCGGTACATGTATCCAAATCTCTCTCTCGCTCTCACACTCTCCCTTTTCACTCCCGTTCCTCGGCCAACCTCTGCCCTCTCGCTTCGGTAATATACAGTCTGAACGCCGAGGTAATTAAGTTGTAATTGATAAGCGTGTTATTTCGACGGTCCTCCCGCGGAAAAGGAAAATTACGCCGATCCCCGACCCGACTACGATAACGCGAGCAACCCGATGTGGGAAGGGTCGAGTCCCTGTCCTGATTCTGCTGGCATCGTTCTCGGCACGATCATGCTCTCGGTTCTGTCAAAAGAATAAGCGGAATTTAGTTTTCACTCGGTGCTGCGTCTGACTGAATTTTAATTTTCCGCCCGCCCGTTTAAATTACTGGCTTTTTACGTTCAGTCGAGCGGGAGGATCTACGTTGATGTAGTTTACTTAAATACTAGGTTGGAAGGAAAATTCGGTCGTATTTCAAAGAAAACATTTGAATCAATTTATGAAAATATATGGTGTTTTGAAAAATATATGTACTTTCCCTCCAACCTGATAAACACCTGCGTTTTACTCAATTAGATCCTGATGATTCTACGAAGAAAAGTATGAAAATATTGCTGCCTAATGTACGACTACCGAAAATATCGCCCAGCTTAAAAATCGCGGGCCCATAAATAAATACGGAATGCGAGGCTATTTCCATGCCGGCTAATTGCGTAAAGAAGCCAAAAACACGTCGCTGCTCGAAGAAAGAAAATTGACTGTGCCGTGCCAAGAGCCGCGTAATGGCAAAGAAATTGCCCGTGGCTCCCGATTCCGGCAATCAACGTGGCCGTTTGCACTTTAATGCCCGAAACTCTTTTTCAGGAGGTTGCATACTACACACGCGAGCCCGAAAATAACGTTTCGTGCAACAATTCAGTCACCTCTATTCCTGGCGCCGGTTTCGAGCGTCGGTTCGCCGTCGTCTCTATACATAAAAAAAGATTGCGCGTTGCATCACGTGCGCAAATTACCTCGATCCTACTTAACCGTAGAAATTGCTGAAATTAAAACGTTTCGTGTCCATAAAATTTCAAAAATCATAGGGAATGGAAATATCCTAGGTCGAAAGAGATGTTTAATTTTCGAGTTACCGGCTCGAAAGAAAAAATGGATTCCAGTTCCACGAACGCGACGATAATTCGTGGCGACTTCGCGAACCAACCGAGTACGTGTAACAGGGACCGACAAGGCGAGCGCGGAAAGTCATCGCGACGAGGAGAAAGTTTCCGTGGAAACGGACGCGGAGAATACCAGCGGGATACGCGAGTCAGATAAAATAATAGAATAATAGAAACCGAGGAGGCGGCGCGTCCGGGCGAGACAAAGAGGGGGTGGCAGAGACGGAGAGAGAGATACAAGAAATTGAGGAAAACAGAGAGACAAGGTGGGTACGAAAGAGAGGTGCAACAGCGGACGATAAAATTTAGGCGTTAATCAGAATCTTGTTTCCATGGCGGGGACGATCTCTCTAACGAGGGACCGTCGGCCATTGTAACATTTACACAATTACACGTTTCCATTCCCTTCGGACGTTTCCGCGTTTATATGTGTATCGGCGTTGGCCAGGTGGTTACTGTGTACGTTCACGTCCGCGTGCACACGTGCAATCTCTGCGTGCATCGTCGCGTGTCTCCACCCCTCTGTATATTCACTTTTTCAGGGTTCCTCGCGAAAAAAATCAACAGAACTTGCAAAACACGAGTTTCTCTAAAATTATGGCCGTCGATCCTGGCCGTGTTTGCGCGGCCGTTTCTACTTACTAGATACGCTAACGCTCTAGTCATTTTAAAAAGCGATTTTCTCAAGAATACGTGGGTAGGTAAAAGATATTGTCGTATAGTTTCTATTCGATTTTAAGAAACTTCCTATGATGCTTTCGAGACACAAAAATTCGTGGTCACAACCTTATCGAAAACACGATTCGAAAAAATCAACAGGAATTGCAAAACACGATTTTCTCTAAAATTATTGCCGCTGATCCTGGCCATGCTTGCGCGGCCGTTTCTAAATACTAGATTCGCTAACGCTCAGTCATTTTAAAAAGCGATTTTCTCAAGAAAACGTGGGGGTAGGTACAACATATTGTCTTACAGATTCAGTTCGATTTTAGGAATATTCCTGTGATGTTTTCGAGACACAAAAATTTATGGTCACATCCTTAGGCTAGCTGAATGTTTTTGCGAAAACATTATTCTTTAAGGAGAGAACACATTTTCCGAAAACACGATCCACACAGAGTCCGCACACTTTCTAGGAAGTCCTCGTAAAAGCAGAAACGAGAGGCTCGCGAAACGCAATTCCTGGTGCGCGTCTGAGTCGAAAGAGAACGAGGAAAAGGTGTAGAAGGTGAGGCAAGGTAGCAACGAGGATGAGGGGATGCGCGGGGGTGGTTTGCGGAGTTGGTGGCGACGGTGGTCGTGGCGGTAGTGGTTGTAGATCGGTTGGGGGTGCCAGAACCCACATACACACACGCACATACACAAACGCACACGTCTAAAGCTTCTCTCTCTCTCGGTGTGTAAAAGTGCGTGCGGCGCCGGTGTTTGTGCGCGCGCGTGTGCGTGTGTCGGTGCGTACACACGTGTTATTGATCGCGGCGAGCGCTGCTGTTGGCTGCCTACCGGCCCTACCGGCGACGTAACAGAAACGCCAACCGCATTTTCCCGCTAACTCCATTCTCTTAGAAACCACTTTGCGCGGGCCGCGACAAGAGGCGACGCCGGTCGACGAGGCTCCGATACCAGCACGCTTCGGAAATTTCTCGATGGACCGTGGGATATACCACGGCACCCACGGACCCTGCCTGCAAGCTGTTGCTTCCAAGAGAAGCTGCGAGGAACCTTCATTCCCGGATAATTGCGTTTTTCGAGCTCGGGGAACCATATGCTCGCCGCGCGGAAATGCGACTTGCCCGAGCAACTTTGCTGTTTGCAATCGGTAAACATGGCATTATTTTATATACAATAGTTATGTACGATAGAAACTACAGCCAAGAATTTTGTTGAGTCGTCGAAAGTCAAGTATCAGCTCCTGGTGGATTATGGATGTATAAAGACTACATTCTTTATGGAAAGAACTACAAGTTTATTAATCCTCATCCGTCCCTCATTTCACGAACTGAATCTGTCCCTCGGTATCAAATTGACACAGTGATAAAGAGTGACCGATGAAATAACAAGAAATTTTTTTATACAAATTGACGAGTTAAAATAAAGGACACGAACTTTTGGGAAAATTTACCAAAAAATGACAGAACAGTAGAACTTATTTTAGGAAAACTGTATCGAGGGTTGGAAGAGGGTTAAAATGATTATCAAAAGTTCCAACGAAATAATTGATTAATTACGTTTTATATTTCAAAAATAAATTCCAACAACCCCTAAGACGTCCCACGTAATTAGTTTAGCTAATTAAATCAAAATTAGAATTTTTTAATTTATTATAATGTTGGCTATCTCGATCATTTGAGAATATTCTAATTTTTTCCGGCTCTTTGCTCCGCTACGATAACAAGACCGTTTCCTGATAAACACGCAGCGTGTTTGGAAAACCAGAGTACAGGGAGAGACATACGTAATATCGTATTTGAAAGGATCAGGAATTAATTATGTGTATACACATCGAATTTCACCGGTACGTAATATAATATTTATTAATGCCTATAATTTATTTATAATCTCCAGATGGAACGTTGTACGAGCGAAGCGAATGTATGCAGAGATTTACCGGTATCGTACAAACGAACGAATATTCCGGGAGCCGCAGCCGGCCAACTTAAAAGTATATCACTGCGCGTCCACCAGCGGCCCGGGAATCGTAAACACATTTTAACCGGCTTGTGGACGTGCCATTTCATTTTAACGCTAGTGCAAATAAACACGACCCATTTCTGATTCTTTATTCCGCGATCACCGGAACCGGTAAATCCGTTAATCCCATTCTGTGGGAAATTTTCATATATCGCTCGGGGATTGTAATAAATTTACCGGTTCGGATTTTTATGAGCGAAACTTGAGATACTGGCTTCGTGAAAACAATATCTCAATTACATCGATTTGTGTTTTTTTTTACAAATCATTCGGAATTAATATTATTTTGGTAATTATTTGCATTATTGCACGATTCTTGTTGACTATCGATTGTTCAGTAATATTCCAGTGTCTGTGATATTAAAAAAGATATTTTTGATATGAAGATCAACGTTCCGGCGTGGAACGGGGATAATTACGGGTGGCGGGACGTCAACGGAGCAATTATTAGCGATATCATTGGATCCTCGAAATTTGAGGGCAGCGTATCGCTTGTCCAGGGCTCTCTATTGTAATATTTCCATATTTGTAATGTTCGCGTTGCGGGCAAATCCGTGGGATCCGAATAATACGAGTATCCAGCGACCGGTCGGCAATATCCATGCGACCCGAATAATGCGAATATTCGTATAAGCCGGATCATACGGGTGTCCGTCGATTTATAAATTTGGCATTGTCGCCGGGGCCTGCGCACGCAAATTTCACCCTCTCCTCTCTCTATTCTCGATGAAAATAAGTGTAACCCGGGTTTCCCGGGCGTTTTTGATTAACGTTCGCATTCGACTGTTTCATTAGTTTGTCGCCGCGTAATAACGTTAAATTCTCCCCGCGGATAAACCCCGCTCATCGATCCTGCAACCGGGACCAATATTTGTTTCGTAACGGCCGTCCAACAGCGAATTCATCGGCAGCTCGAACAATTTTCGGGAATCGTTGAAATATTTTTCGCGGATAATCATTCTTCCGCGGACTAATGGCCGCCGCCAATTTCGGCCCCTTAATTTCCCCCCGTTTTTAATCCCTACAATTTTTACTTCGACACGCGCCTGTCGCTTGAATCATGGCCTCGTAAACAGCGGTTTGTCGTTAATTCCACAATGCAGGGCCTAGGTTCACACTAAATCTACTCAGTCTTCAAAGAAACTTGTACATGTTCCCTTATATAAATAACATGCGCGATTTTATTTACAAACTAGCTTTTATACTCTCGAAAATTGAGATTGTTTCTTCATAAAACCTTTTAACCTCCCATTCGCCCCATTTAATCTGACCATAAATAAAATATTTCTCATATAAATGTTTCCCTTTTCACTCCCTCAGGAGTTGAATTTCGAAATATCCTTTCTTATCCCTTGTATAGATCATAAAAAAACCTCTGTGCAAAATTTGAGCTTGCTAGGGCTCGTACAACATGACCATACAACACACTACTGATTTTATTTAGACTCTGAATAAATCTTTTTAAAAACATCAAATTCTCTCCACGAAGCGGGGACAGTTTCAAGGCCAATGAGAAGGAATTTCGTAAATTTCGGGAACGCACTGGCCGTAACGGTATCGGGGAAAGATGCCCGAGAGCCCGATTTGATTAGGCTCCCCTACAGGCGAGTTTTTTCGCGTTCCCGGGAACAGCCATGAGCGTAAAGCTCCCTTCGCCGTCGTCACCCGTTCTCATGCAAATGGGAACGCGTACCAGCGGCGGTGCACGCGCGATTTCGTGTCTCGTTTCAGCTTGTTTACCGAGGGAAACGTGACGCCCGCCGTTACAGACTCCAATAACATCGCTCACAATAAACCGTAGAACGAACGCGGACCATGGCAACTTGCCTACTGCTACCGTCGATGAAACCTAAGGCCCGTAACGATACGCATTCTTTCGAGCCTTGGTCTCTATTAACGCGTTCACCATCGGCCGTCACGCACTTTTTCTCACACGTAAAAACATCTAAATCAAAATCGTCTATGTTACTCGCAAGATACAACAGCTACATTTATTTCTTTCCATAACGATTTCGACGAGCTGGACGTAATCCAATATATTCAGTTAGGTTTCAGGACACGCTCAGAACAAAACCACGAGACTTCGCGTGGCGGTATCGAAAATTGAAGTTCGCGGAGAAATCGGCAGCATCCTCGTCATTATAATGGCGGACCAATTGCGGGCAGGAGAAAAAGAGCCGAGGTCGATTTCGCGAGGCAGCGTTTCGAGAGTAATCGTCGGACGGTGTTTTAAATCATGTTTCTTCCGAGTTTCGTGTCGATCTAAAAGAGGTAACACCCTCCCGGCCGCTCGGAATTCCCACGAAGCTGTCCGTCGAAGCCAAATGCAGACCCTTTGAAGCCCCTGTAATTACCGTCCGACTTCCTGGCGAACGGGGGCAACGGGGGACTGGGGAAATAGAAGCAGAAAAGCGAGAGAGAGAGAGAGAGAGAGAAATTGGTAGCCCCGGGTCTTAATGACCGGTACATTTTGTGCGTGCAACAGGACACGGGAAGATCACGCGACTTCCACGGAAAAAGCTAGGACCAACCCCCCACGTGTGGGTGGCATTCGTGGCTGCTAACTTTTCTAACGACACGGGACGCCTTTCTGTTAAATTGGCTAATGGATACGTTCCTCTCCGCGTCGACGTGTAACGCTTTATCAAGGTAAACTGGGGAAATTGAAATTACAATCGCGTGCTGGACGTCGCGACGCTGAATTATTCGTCTCGGTGCCTTGCCGAGGAGTCTTGCCGGGTTTATTGCTACTGGGTTTCTGTTCAATGATTTCGCGATCGTGGCTTGGATCCTGTGGATGCCGATTACGTTCGGGATCACGTTTCTTTTCGGTGGAATCCTTTAACATGGTTGAATATTTAAAGCCTGTAAATTTAAGACTGTCGTTTCATGGTGTTGATTTAAAAACATTATTTACTAATTCTTGTATAAATGGCACTCGACTGACTTTCCGAAATGATTCATGGTAAATTACACATTCATGAATGAAATTGGATATTCCGCGATAAGATCCACCAGGTGGACGCCCTACGCTGTTTCAAATAATAAAATGCGACGCTACGTTGTATCTAATCGTCGCATCTAATCTCGTGTCTAACGATATCATTTGTGTTGGAGTAATTTTAATTTATGAGTAGACAGCGAATTTTATTCATTAAGACAAAAATATGTATGCGTAATATGAAACGGTAACAACATTAGAATAATATAAAAATACAGTTATATTATTTTACACCACTTTAGCGAGTTGCAGTTTAGGCAGAAAATTTTTATGAGCGACGTTAATTGGTTGTGGACTTTACAACGATATTACGCAGTGGTGAAGTTGATTATTTTTGTAATCCTGTAAAAATGATGCACGGTTTATACAAACCTTCTACGCTTACCCAGAAAAGTTTAAAATCCATCTAGAAGGGTAGAAAGGGATCCAATATTCTACCGGGTTGCCGTACCCGTCGTAAATTCATCCGGAGTGCCGTCGAAATCGAAGACGCGTGAACCGCGGGTATTCTCGAGCGGTCATTGCGGATCGGTTCGAAAGTTTCCCGGCTCGGATCCATTGCGTGCCGGACCCGAGGACTATGAATCACGCGAAAGGCTCCATTTCCTTTCGATCGGATACCCGCCACTACATCCCCCAACGGCGATAAGGTACGGAGAGGTCGACTGCGGAGGGTCAAAGGCCCTTGTCGTTCCTGTAGTACACGTCAGCCTCCCTATCGCGACATCGTCCGACTGCAACACTCTGTTGTCCCCGGGTCTCCTTTGTCTGTCTGTTACCGTCACCCACCACTCGTTCCCTACCCGCCGCTGCCGCAGCACGCTCTGCACACTTTTACCTACCTGCTCCGCGCAAAAACACAACCGCGAATCCGCCGGGACGCGTACCCGCACAAAGCGCTTTCGCAAATCGCGTTTCCGGAACAAGCTAATAAAATTTAGCCCGCCAGCTAATCAACCCGCGGCCACGTAGCATGAGGTTGCTGGACAAGCTTGCGACACGGAGTTGCGGGTCAACTGCTATTCGCTTCCAGTTCCTCTTGATGCTAATCATTCGATTGTAAAACTTTATGCATTTATAGAAAAATGAAATGGATGAAATTCAAAGTTGTTGGAAAATTGAAAAATTGTAAATGCCACTATATAATTTCTCCGTAAGAAATAACGTTCAATTTGGTTTCTTTGTATTTCTTGAAATCCGTAAGAAGAGATCTACTGTTCACTATAATAATTTTTATAGATAGTTTTATAGTTTAGATTACCCTTAATGCTAATCATTCGACTGCGGAACTTTACGCATTTATAGAAAAATTGAATGGATGAAATTCAAAGTTCTTAGAAAATTGAAAAATTGCCAGTATATAATCTCTCCGCAAGAAATAATATTCAATTTGGTTTCTTTGTATTTCTTGCAATCCACAAGAAAAGATCCGCTGTTCACTAATAATTTTTAGCGATAAATTAACGCTAAAAGGACCGGTGTCAGATTTTTTATTTTACAATTATTGAAGCAATCAAAATGATTTATTAATTCGAGGAGTCGGTTTACATAGGACTTACCTGGTATACTCCGCATATAGTGTAGTTTCTAATCGCCGTTTCCATTTGCAATAAAGTTTAGTCTAAAATTAGCAACATCACTAGGCCGCATCTTTCACTTATAAAGGAACTTAACAAACCGGACTTAACTGCTGAATCTCCGACACGATTAGAGGATGCGGCGAGTGAAACGTAAGAGAAACGTCAGAATCAGAACTCGTTCAGTCGAAAAGGAGAAGCGGATGATGGTCAGTGGTGAAAGTAGATTGTCGAAGGAAAGCAGAATGATCGGACACCGTGGTGGATGATTCGAGAACATTAGGGAAGGTGTAGGAACGGCAGTTCGGGTTCGTTTGCTCGGAACAAAGCGGTGAAAAGGGAGCCGTGAACGTAAACGCTGCCGCGCGCGGCGCGGCCATATTTGTATAGACGGAACGGCGACGGCAGCAGCCCTTTATCCCCTGCGAGACTGGTTTCTGGAACGTGGAAACCGGGAAACGCGGGAAAAGAGAGAAAGCGAGTCGAACGAGCTCGCTGATTCGATAGCACCGTTTCACCTTATTCCTCCGAACAATCGCGATCTTCGATTGGACCGTAGGAAAAGGAGGACTGCGGGAATTATCGAGCGATTCCTGGCGAACAGATTTCCTCGCTATAGAAATGTCCCGGCACCAAGAAACCTGGCACCGCCAGACAATCGATGTAGAAAACCAGTGTGGCCTATAAGGAAATGGCCTCCACACTCTGGATCGTTATGTAATCACAGAAATAAAATTGTAAAGCACATCTTCGATTGCAAGGATATTAACCCTTAGCACTCGATTGGTGACTCAGAGTCGTTCACTCAATTCTTAAAGATTTCAATAATGTATGAGCCATTATATCAATTTCATATCCATAAATCGTAAAAATTATTCCAGATCGGAAGAAATGCTTAATTTTCAAGTTAAAGTAGCTCCGTGTGCAAAGGGTTAAAAATATTTTTCACGCGTTCGATGGATCGAAGCGAACCGAGCCACCGTGAAGGTAGGATTACCACGGAGCAGAGGAGGACACGTACCTCTTGCGCGGGTATCTCGAACAATGTAAACTGCAAACTCATAAATCGTTATCAAGCTTGCGGGACATGTTTGTCTGATAAGAGCGCAACACGAGCGACGAAATGTTTTCGAAACAGAACTCCAAGAAAGGGCGAGCCCAGCGATAATCGATAGCCCTTCCGGGGCCAAAGAGTTACGAGTTTGTTTTCTTCGGGGGCCACGTTCAACCTACTTTCCAAAATTCTATTTCACGTTATTACAATTAGGAGAGAAGTTCCGACGACTCTGTTCCTGCTCTATATCCGGCGTGAAATCGACCGCGAACTCGGCCAACGGCAACAGAGTTGGAGGAGGAGAAGAAGAAGATACAGAAGCAACGAAGGAAGTTACGATCGGACGCGTAAGCCTCGGAAGAAGTAGCCTAATAGGTGTCGTAAGTAACAATGTTGCCTTAATATTCGCCGTCGTTAAAAATACAAGTTTTAACTACCCACCGTCGCGGCTCGTTAGGAACTACTAAATAACTGATTCCCCAGCCACGAGACGACTTTTCCCGGACTACCCTGAATGCGCCTAACTGCGGTTAGAATAAAGACCTTTGTTCCATCAACTTTTCCCGATAAATTGCAGCCCCTCTGTCGAACTTTTCCTAACTCTTTTGCGAAAATATGGAACAATATTCGCCGGGTAAAATTGCTCAATCTCTTCATAACCCCCCCGGATCAAAGTTGTCGATAGTTGATTTGCTAGCCACGGCGAATATAATAATTATTAAAGAATATTCAGATATTCTAAGCGATATTGATAATAATTTTTTGATTGAAACTTGTCAAGCATGTTCATTGAAAAATCAGAGTCACGAAACATAGCTCGCCTCGTGACCTCGCCTTGTAACCAACACTTTGGGTTACGAAGCAAGGCAACTCCTTCCCGCTAAGTAACCTATCTTTATAATTCCTAGCTTGAAGTTGTCAGAAACTTAACAGATAGTCGAGAAAGTTCGAGCACAAGACACCAGACCGCGCACGTGAACATAGTTTGCGATATAAACGAAACCTTATTACGAAAAGGTATAAATAATGACTTAGCATATGTTCTCCTATCTTTATAACCACACTTTAGGTCGTGGTAAGTAGACGCAACTTTCCCCTCTCTAACAAAGTAACCTATCTTTATAATTCCTAGCTTGAAGTTGTCAGAAACTTGCCGGATAGTCCCTGAAAGTTTCATCTTAACACCTCGTGTCCCATAGTTCTGGATACTAACCATTTATACTAAAATACGTGTACACCAATCTACGCATAGAACAATTTTCAGATGTTCCTCTGACACTGGACACTCTTCGTGGAGATTTCATTGTTCCGCAACTAAAAAATTTATAGACCTTGCTGAAACATAACTGAAGGGGTACGCAGAAGTCCTGTGACGAAAGACAGGCTACTTTCATTGTACAAAATGATCAAAGCCAGCAAAAGATGCTGTTCCAGAAACAGTCCCTAGAACGGAGTATTAAATATTCACGGAATAAACACATAATTGTTCAGAGGGCGGAAACGCGTCCGGCAGATGCGAGAGGCAGCGAGTGGACAGCCTAACGGCGCCTATGCGAGGCCGCGTAAATCCCGGATCGGGTTGTACCAACGAATAACAGGAAATCTCATTAACAATTCGCGAGCGGCGTGTGTGCGCGTCCGTCGAACGCGGCCGAATATAAAGCCTTCGGTAATATCTAAACGACAAATAGCCCGAAATCTCATTAATAAATCGCTCGCGTGTACCTCGGGACAGTACGGGCCGTTCATCGAATATACGATTCGTACTCGGTAAACCACGACAATCCCATCGCGATGTTATTGCGTGCACGCGCTCTGCCAACTGCCATGCTGCGCGCCGCACCCAGTGACATTATCTCGTGGTGGACAGTGATTCTTCCACCATGTGCCACCATGGAACGTCCTTAAAGCGGAACAACATGGTGATCTATTATACTTAGGGGTTGGGAATGCTGCGGCCATCTTCTTGGCTCTCGATTCTCGTCCCACTTGCAGTTAATAATGATAGACTGAAGTGGGTTCGTGTTGACGTTCGGCCAATGGTCCACACTTTCACAGCTGCGAAAGCATTTATGTAGGTCTCCCTTATTTTTGCATGTCTTATAAAAGACATCGAGTACGTTCGAGAAGCTTTCGGGCCTGGGACTATTGTGTTAGGTTAGGATCTATAAGGATAGTACTCTAATTTTAGCCAGATTGGACCGGAAGGTTCCGTGATTGTTGTTGTTAACCCTCTCGTTACGTAATTCCGGAATAAATTTTCTTCTCGGGGAGAACCAGAATAACATGGAATATACCAGAATGTATTAGATGATACTAAAATATACGAGAACACTGCAGAATACATTAGAATTTACAAAAATATACCAACGCAATAAGCCAGCGGATCGCCAGCGTCCCCTTCCATTTCTAGCCGATTACGCGAATATAAACGTCGCGTCGTGGGAAAAATAATGACAATTTCACCCTCGGTTTCGCGCGCAGCTTTTTGCCGTGCAGTTTCGCGTCCGAAATTCGCCGGACAGTCGGTTGATTCCGCTGACGGGGAATATTTTTTTCCGGGACACCCTGTGCAGCGAACGTAATCCTGCATCGCGTCGTAGGCAACGGTGCAGACAGCCGGTTGTACGCGCACGCACACGCGCCATGCGTGTTTATACGCGGCGCGCGTATAAAGCAGCGACCCGCTCGAGTCGCCTCGTAGTCCGTTCTCGCGCGTTAAATTAATTACTGGCGTCGCTATCATTTATTTTCATTTCCCCCCGCCAGCGAATCGCCCCCGGGGCCACCGTTCCATTCGTCTACCATCCCCTTTTCGCTGGCAACCGTTGCCCCATAGTCAGGCTGGCCGAAACGCAGCCTGCAGACTGCTTATACGAGGCCGCGACTATTATCGACCGAATTATCGCCATCTGACCCCTGGCCCCGGCGTCTACCTTAAATGAAAATAGACACCTCGCTAATGCCCCGGATGCGTTCTCGCTTTTAGCCAGCAATTCGAGCCCCTTTCACCCTTTCCGTCTCTCTCTCCGTCTCTGCTTCTCCCTTTCTCTCTATCTCGCTCGTCGCTGATGCTCTTCTCTGCAGACCACCGGACGAACCGTGATTTAGGGGGCCACCGGCCTTTGCCATCAAATTTCCAATGAATTTCGGGCTTGCTCGGCTAGCTGCTCGAGGATACTCCTCTCCACTGCGACAATACGCCGCTCTATTGTGCACCCAGCATTTCCAGAATCGTTCTCCACCAGTTTCCTGGGACATTAGAGGCTTCCAGACTCTCCCTCTGATTAGCGAGACTCTAACTGGACCAATGCCTGGGATCGTTCCAATCGCGTTTAGTTTAGCTCTCTTCTAACTTGCGTCCGGAATCCATTTGCTGCTTTTGGTGCCGCGGGCTCTCGGAGATTGCGGCTGGTCCGTTCTCTAGCTTAATGAACCGTGATGTTGAAAGTGCTGGCTCCTTAATGTTAGAACGTGTTCAGTGTTTTCAAAATGTAGTCGTCATTGATCCTCTAGGTTCAACCTCACCGTTCAGACATCTATGGTCCAGGCTTCAGCCTTCTGACTCCAGGTTACTCTCGTTTGAGTACCTTGATCCTCAGTTAGGCCAGAGCTTAATGCCCAGCTATTAGATCTCTGATTAGTGAGATCGAGGCAGGACCGTTCTGCAGCTGAACCATTTGTGGATCAGGGGAACCATATTTCGGATCTCCGTGGTCCAAGACTGTGAATTGGATTATCGTGGACTATGGATCAGTCTTCAAGTAGCTTTGATCTTCGATTCCAAAGGTTTTCACACCGAGTTCCTGAACTCTAGCAACCTAGTACCTTGATTCTCAGTCAGTCCAGGTCTCTTTCCTGCATTCCGTGCCCATTGGCTTCCATTTGAATCAAGATCACTCAGTGGACGTTTCGAGTTCTTGCTTCGCAGCAATAACAGAGCTAAACTAATTATTTAGGATTAGCGCTGATCAAATTTCTACCATCTGATCCTGCCGGTAATTCCGTTGTATATATCGAAACGTGCCCGGTAATGGCGTTCGCTTCCCCAAACTCGCCATGTGCGCATTGGATTTTCGGCTTCGCTGAACCAGGGAAAGGAAGGGGGTGAGATAGAATTCAAATGCCGTTCGATACGCTAGGATTACCGAGTTGTAAGGAAAGAACTCGCGGACGGCCTCCCTCTCGATCGATTCGTTGTTTGCTCCCGCGACCCCTCCTGATGCCGATCGATCGTCGACGGGATCCGATTTCTATCGATCCACAGGCTCGTTCTCGAGAAAGAGAAAGAGCTACCAGCTTCGCCGAGCTCGAACCCCGTTCATTGTGATCGGAAGAGCCCTTTTCAAATTGTAACGCCCTGTTGTTTGCCCGCGTGCGCAATCTGCTTCGCGCGAATCGATGCGTCCATTATGTTCGCACCTTCCCGGCATACCGAAGGAAAATCTATTGGCCATAGGAATTAATTCTGCATCCCTTCTAATTGTAGAAAAAAATGGTAACTATACAATTGATTAATAAATGGACTGATTTAATATATTTATGATGTAACTCATAAATATAATTATATATATTTATAATTTTATAATTATATATATATTACATAGAATCTAATTTCCTACTGCTTAATAAAATCACTAAAGTGAGAAATAAGTTGGTCTCTATGTCTTGCAATTTATACAAGTTTTCTTTTGCATAAAGATCAGCAGTCCATTGATAAAGCTGGATTCTTTAAAATTTAATCATTGAATTTTATTTTCAAATTAGGCACGAACTTGTACAATCATCTGATGTTTTTGCGAGTGGTTTGATAACATTGAATTACTTCAGTATGAAGGGACGACGAGTGATACTGTTTTCGCCGATCACCCGGTGCATGGTTCAGCGATACAGCACGTCCAATGAGAGGCATTTGTCGTCGGAATGTGCGTGTGCGTGGCTCGTAACGCGACGCGTTTTACTTCTGGCGAGCAGGCTCGAGTGCTCCGGGAATCGTAACGCGCTTATACTGAACTCGGCTGTCACCTGACAATGGCCGTCGCATCAAACCCGACGTTACTTCTAGGAGCTACTTTTCCCCGCCATCCGCAATCCCTTATCCCTCGTCATGGTCCCCCATAGCTGTGTCATTTCCTTTTGTAGCGACTCCTGCTGCGAATATTCAAAACGCTGCACCCCTTTCTCGAATATAAAAATTCAGCAAGATTGTTTCGTGCAGGAATTTGTTTTCGAAATTCGAATCAGCTTTCGCACTCGGTTCTCGAACATTTTTGCGGTCGTTAGAAGTATATAGTTTTTCGTGGGACAGCGAACGACTCTTCTTCTAGCTCCTCTTCAACGACTTCAGGTATATCATCGCACTGTTCTTTAATTCTCGAGAACGAGGGAATAATGATGCCCGGACTGTGACTGGCAATTCAAGATCGTTTAGGGATACCAACCTAGCATTACGAAGAAGTATTTCATTGCGAGATAGACACGTTTAAAGAAAGATCAGTAGACTGGGACGAGAGCGATCGCAAATTACTGCTCTCTGTTTCTTTCACAAAAGCACTTTTTTCACGAACAGCGAACGGAAAGAAACATTGCCATCCGTACATGCTAAAAGAGAACTACAGAAATACAGTGCACATAGAATCTTGAGCAAGAAGAAGGGACATTTAAGGGTTGCTTGAAAAGCTGTACCGGGATAACGAACTAAAATGAATTCAAAGCAAAAGTGAAAAGGAGGGTGCATTGACAGAAAGCAAATCCTCAACGAAACAAAGAACCACAACATTAATTATTCTACCGCAAAGTTGAATAGTAGAATGCTTAAATCTTTTCCAGAAACAAGGAACAGTTGTTATAATAAACGCGCGCAAAGCTGAAATCTGCAAACTCTTTCTTCAATATTTTTCACCATCGTCAGATTCTATGTTAGCGACTTCGAACAATAACTTCGTAATACTCGGATAGAGATAGCTTATCGAAAGTCAACGTCGGCGCCTCTATTCGTAGAAAGGAAAGGTTTATTCAACGCTCAGACAACTATCATTTTTAATGTTTTTATAGGTAACAGTACGATTAAACTCTTTCACTTGCATTCTTATAAAAATGAAGAGGTGTAATTTAGAGCTGTGGGATCCAAATTGGTCCTGGCACCTTCCGAAGATAATACATTATTATTTTTATGCATTTATGAAGAAGTTCGCTGGGTGAAATATAAAACAAACAAAAAAACTAGAAAAATCTAAAAATATTGTTACTGAAAATTCTGATCTAAAATACATTTTTATTTTGCATAAAGATCCGCAGCATATCGATCTGTATACAAGATTCGTGGATTACTCAGCATCGGGGAAGACTGGCAATTTTCCACGCAACACGTGGCGGCCGTTTGAGCCACGACATAATTAAAGGCTTCGGGAATTATGAGCGGTCGTTAATGGGCCGCCGTCTATTCCTCCTCGAGCGTTTGCTTTGGCGTGCGTGTCGCTGTACCTGGCAAAGGCAATTGTCGAGTTGTTTGTTAACGATAAAATATTCAGTGCCGGTTAAAGTCCCGCGACTTTTCCGTGCGCGAACTTTTCGGTCGCCTAGCGGACTCTATGTACGGGTTTTTCGCGAATCCACCGAGCACGGAACGATAACGCTAATTAAATACGAGTCCCGCCGACACCGGGACGATCTTGTCCGCCTAACGAGGCCGGTAATTACGCGACGGCTTCATCTTCCTGAAGCCGTGGCAAAAACCGCGACGCCGACGTCCTGGCCCATTACTCGCGGAATAATCGCCGCCGCGAAACGCTGTCTGATGACGAGGATACACCCACGCACGTATCGAGACATCGATTGGCTCCGCAAGAAAAGGATACTTCAGTTTTATTCGCCATTGTTCCTCGTGTGGGACGATAATCAAAAAAGTTCTCTTTCCGCAGTGGTTTTGAAAAAATTTTTGCTGATAAAATATATTTAAAAAATTCTCTTTCCGATTGTTACCGGCGAACATATTTTAAATACAGTACTTGCTTGCGAATGATTAAAATACGTATTTTCGTGTAGCTGTGATATCATATTTTTATTATCAAAGACAACGGTAATGATGATATTACTGGAAGATATTAAATATCATGAATAAATAAGCAAAGATATGGTGAAACCGTATCGAAAATGTACGGAATATGTACGTGGTTATACAATATAATTTAATCGAATAAAATACAGATAGTTTTTCTTTAAAATGCAATGTACAGACGTTTCGCAGGAAACCAGAGAAATGATTCGAGGATTCTATTCCTAGGAGAGCTGTAACTTTTTCTTGGGAACGTTTAAGCATTAATTTCATATTCCACTGTGAGCGGTGCAATAAAGGGATGGAAGGAAATACAGAATTGTCGGCGACAGAAGCTGTATGAATGAGAATTCGTGTGCTTTGTCATACTTTGGGGTGGTCCTGGGTTAGGGGATGTCGCGGACCCACGGTTCCCTCTATGCATACCGTAATCACATTTGTTTCCCCTCTTCAAATTCACCGGAAATATCGGAGACAGATTTCTTCATACAAATAACTCTGCATTCACGGACGAAAATAGTTTTTGCGCGACGGATTTGCATTCTCATGTATTCGTCACCCACGCCATTTTTAAGGGACATTTGTATCATACATTTTAGGGTCTTTCAGGATTTATTGATGGAGAACATTTATATTTTGTACGTGGCACGATAAATCCATTAAGCAAACAGAAATCAATTTAGCGATTGGCCTAAACATTTGTCAATTTACCAAATATGTCTCGGATATTAGCGGTTCGTGACTCACATCTCTAGATCCCTGTTATCGCGCTAAATTCGTTGAAATTCTGAGCGGGCCAGGTTACGTGTCAATTCTCAGAAACCGTGTCACCAGGTACCGGTATCAGCCTCAGGCGATCGTGCTTGCCAAGTGATCGATGACTCCGAAAGGATTTTGCAATACAGAGATAATGCGATGCGATGGATCAAGAAGCACGACCATGATACACCGATTCCATATCGGATATTCTGCTAAATCGTGGAAAGTTTTATTTGTTTATTTTATTGGACGAAGGCTTCAAGTGGCGAAGTTGATTTTCTGATTTTTCTCGATTTGTGTGGTACCCGCGGTGCGGCGGTCAGGTGCAAAGGTTCTAACTTTCGGAGTCAGGCTTTTCTTCTGTTCATTGAACGGGCCATTAGTGGGCTAACTGGTTGATTGCGCTCGAGGAGCGTTCGGTGCTTGACCCACAAACTGCTTCACCTTTGCGCCTCCGCCGGCGGCGACATTGTCCGCGCGTGCCTGAAGGGTGAACAAATGATTCTAAACATCGGATGGCTGGGAGAAAAACGTCGTGGCTGCAACCGGGCCGCCGTTGTACAGGGTCGAGATCGATGCACGAGGGAGAATTCGAATGCACTTGAACGGGGCTCTCTCGTTCACCTCGAGAAAGGCCCTCGAACCAGCTGGAGCCCGAACTTTCCACCGCAATGCGACGAGCGGGACGAGTAACTTTCTCGCCTCGGAGGTGCTGGCTGAAAAAAGGGGTAAGGTGAAAAGGGAAGGACATTTACACGAATAAGAGGGAACAGGCTGCGCCCGAGGCAAACTTAAGTGACCGCTCGGGGCCATCGAGGGGTGGGTTCAACCCCCGAGTGCTATCTTCCTCTTTCTCTCTATTTCTCTTGTACACCCTTTGCTTCTCTCTCAGTTCTCTGCTCAACTATTTTTACCCCCGTGTCTTTTCTCTCGCCGCCCTCGATACCCTTGTCTTCAAAAGCAATTACAAAAAAATTAGGGTCACTGGCTCCGCTCTGCTTTTCTTTCCTGAGTCCGCTCTTATAAATATCATGCCACTTTCCTGGATCAACCCTTCGATCACGCTGCTCCGACCACGGACACCGTTTTTACCGGGATTGAAACAACTCGTCCGCGACTTTAATATCCTCTTCATTCTTCTCGACGTTCTATAAATAGATGATCAAAGAAGTTCCATTTGTTAAGGAGCAGGACCCGGTCGCACAGGCATGCGGCAGTGTGCATTTTTTCGGTGCAACACCGCGTTGCACGTCGGCCTCGTTCTTGACCTTACGGAACCGCTTGCAATTATTTCTAGCGCGCAGTATGCATTACGCAACGGCGCTCCCCGTCGCGTTCGATCCGAAACTGCTCCGGTGGCCGACGTGTAATTAATCGCACGGTCGTGTCGCAATATCGCGAGAGAGAAAGAGAGAGAGAGACGGAGAGCGATGCGGTCACACGCCGCCACTTCGTAGCCATATGCACCGCTCGAAAGAGCTGGTCCTTTTGATGTCGACCCTCTGATGTCATTAACATTATTCCCAATCCCCCCTCTCTCTTTCTCTCTCTTCTCTACCGTTACTTCCTTCTCCCCTCTTCACGTCCCTAAACGTATTTATTTACGCGACCGCCCTCGACTATGTCCGCCTTTCAAACGACGTGACGCGACGGCACGCTAATATCGATGCACCGGATCGATTCCAGAACCGGTTTCGCAACCTTTCAGCATTCTGCTCGGTCTAAAAGCCCCCGTAAATCTTTTCCCGATCCTCGATTTGCCTGTAGGACCAGTTAGCTATAATTATGGCGACTTCCGTGACGTTGTCGAATCACATTTTTTAAATTTCCAGCTGTGCACATACTCTGTACTCGCTAAACGGTCGCTGCAATGACCAACTAACCGATCGTTTGCACCATAATATTTCGTTGTAAATGATCTTATTGCGGGAACGCTGCAGCTAAGTCTTAAAGTCCCATTAGAAGAGGATGTTTCGGGCGCGCACCCTCCGCGCGACAACCCCTGCACGCGCAGACTATAGCCACAGTATTTCACGATCGCGGACGACGTTCAGTGGCCCCTAACCGATAAATACGAGCTGCAATTCTGCCGCCAGTTTCTCGCACCGCGCCGGATTCCGAAACCTGAGGAACGGAGATCTCAACTGAGGAGAACTAAAGGGACGAGGGAACGGCCCTTCCCGATCGAATTAGATTCACGGCAGTGTCGTTCGGGGGAACGAGAATGGACGTCGCTATCCAGACGTCTCAATTTCTGCGAACTCCGGTGAAGAGAGAAAATACAACGCACGATCCAAGCGCTGAAGCAACCAGAAAAGTCGAAATCTGCTTTGATCCAGCCCTTGTGTTGACCCTTTGCACTCCATTTGAAATCCAAACACTTTTCCTGCTTAGAAGAGAAACTGCTACAATTTATTCCTACAGTATTCAAATCTTTAGTAACTTATTAAATAAAGAAAAAATTGTGGCATTTTTTAGTGGCGCCTAAGAGTCGTCATTCAAGTGCTAAGAGTTAACGCTATACCTACCGAGCGTAAAAATTACAAGGCTCTATTCTGAACAATTTTTATTACAATACGTGCTGGAACGAAGACATTTTTGAATCAGTTTCCATGTAAGAAAATTTATTATTTCAATGATTGGAAGATAAAAAATATAAAGCAAAAATGGCAAGGATCTGTTGATTCAAATTCTGAACTACTTTTATTACAATACGTGCTGAAACGAAGACATTTATCAAAATCAGTTTCCATGTAAGAAACTTCATCGTTTCAATGATGGGAATATGAAAAATATAAAGCAAAAATGACAAGGCTCTATTCTGAACAATTTTTATTACAATACGTGCTGGAACGAAGACATGTATCGAATCAGTTTCCATCATTTCAATCCAACTTTATCATTTCAATGATAGTAAGATGAAAAATATAAAACCGCTCATTTGACGTTAATGTTCGTGCACCTTTGTATCCACGTTTTATTTGGCGTAAAAATCTCTGGGTCCTATATATACAATTTTTCTTGAAGCCCTCACTACGTTGGACTCGACGATTTTCGCGCTATCGACTGACCACTCGAAAACCGTCTATTTCGCGACCAGGCGTCAGAATTGCGAAACCGGCTACAAGTGCCCGAGATTACAGTGTGTATACGTTGAACAAACGTTACCCTTTGCATCTCGCAACCGCGATAACTGGGTGTACATAGTGTTCCATTGATTCATGCGACTTACATGCACGACCAGCAAGAATCGCCGCTGTTTACACACGACCTGCCGTACACGCGAGTGAGTTCGCAATCGGGGTTTTTTTTCTACAGCCACGTAACGACGTTTCGCGACGTTATCACTCGGCCGGCGATACCGTAACGTTACCCGGGTATCAGTTATCCGAGATATCGATTAAATTAACGGAATGTGTACTCTCGGTTACGAAGCGGGGGGATAAGCAGTTGGTTAACGACACGATACACCGTACCGGCGCGAAATGATTGCACGAACCTGTGTACGAACGACTTTCGTACGCTATGCAGAAGATAGTCGAGTCGTTTGACGATCCTATTGTACTTCGCGCAACAGTCACCCTGACACAGTTTCGCGAGGGACCGTACCACCTGTCCTCGATATTTCAAACGTATCGATGTCCTGTCACCACGCGAATTCATATTATTCTACTTTTACTCCGTGACAGGACCTTTGCCAAGGAATTGACTGGCTCTCGAGACTGGAAAAGACGTTTTAATAAAAAATCCTTTTCCCAACAGCGAGATTTCCAATGATTTTAATGTTTCACGAGGGGGTCGAGGCTGTGCGAAATAATTGGTCTAAAACGTTTTCAGATATACGCGTGTTTCGCAACTCGCGTGACGGTCCTTTGGAATATGCTTCGCGTGCGGGGATAATAGAACTAGCTCGTAAAAGAAGATATATCCGGAACGATAATCGCAATCGGCCGATGTAGTTTTATTAACGCTATCGTTAAGAGCGAGCTCGCGCTCGCGAATAGATAATTAATTTTACGAGCGAGATCGCCCGACAAACGATGTTTCGACCATCCGCTCAGTGATATAATAATTCAAGCTTCGTGCAATTGGAGACACAATAATAATTGTATCGATAAACATAAATATGAAAAATTCAGAAACACTATTTCCCGATGTACTTTTGCTAACTTTCGTTTTCTTTCGGTTGCAGGTAAGAGCATCGATCAAAGATCGAACATGGAAGTCGTAGATCGAGTCTCGATCGTTCGATTTCTCTATTCCCCGATGGGTCATGGAAATGGAGACGCGTATGGACGCAAGGATGCGGAAACCCGTGTGAGTTATTATCGCGAATTGATTACTCAATGCTATCGGCAATCGCGTTATTGGATCGACGAAGCGGATTAAAGTTTCAATTCGATTTAATGCGCTCCTTGGGAGTAATGCCTGGGTCCGTCGGTAATATTTCTATCAATGATTCAACAGCTAATTCCATACGTTCGTAGTCGGCCGTGCGGTTTTATTTATTGAAATCGTTCTTGCGGTGCGTTTTATTTGGATCGTTCGACGGAACGGGTGTTTCAGGAATCTCGATTTTTATGGGCTCGAGACACTCTCGAACCTGTTGTGGACAGTTGCGACCACGCGGGATCGATATTAAATCAGTTTCTTATTCTCCGATGGCTTTTATGGTGGACGGGTTACGCAGTCGCTTTAGATGGAAAATTTATTGCTAATTCTTCCTTGTATATGTTTTTATCGGTGGTGAATATTCTCTGTTTCTCCTCATTATGTCATAATTTTTCTGAATCAGCCTGAATAAGTTATTTCCATTCAGATTGTCGTCTTTGCATACTCCCACAGAAATTGGACACGGTACCTCATTCCCCGAATCGAAATAAAAACTGTACAGGTTCCCAGTACAAGCTGCATAATTGATTACAGTAAAATCTCCGGGTGTTGCGGTGGCTGCCTCGTTAATTGTCCTGCGGTTGGCCTCACCGCTTTTGGACCAGCTTCAAAAGCAGACGCAGGGAGATCTTTTCGCGCCCATTGGATCAATACGCCGTGGTCCATTCGCTTTAATAATTTTTCTCCACCTACGAGGCTCGTCCTCGCGATTATCGCTGAACCGAGACACATCACACCTCGTATGTGCCATTAAAATTTCATTCAATTGGCCCTGACATTGTTAACCCTTTGCACTCGAAGCTATTTCAACTCGAAAATTAAACATTTCTTCCGACCAAGAATATATTTCCATTCCCTATGATTTAAAAAATTTTATCATACAGTACCTATATGTTTAGTAATTGAGTAGATATATTTAATAATGTAAACAATAATTTGAGGAACGGTACAGCAATTTTTAGTGGCGCCTGCGAGCCACAATTCGGATGCTAAAGGTTAAAAGGTTAATGCACAGAATCTTCAGTCAATTAATCACGGTAGCTCAATAAGACCTAACACCGTGGAGAATGAAATAGCCCGGGCCAGTTTTCACCGACAAAGGGTTAAACGTTACTTTGTTGCACCGTCTCCTTAATGCCTTCCGGCTCTGTTTAATGCGCAGCCACCCCCGTTCCGCGGGTCACGCCGGCGTATAATAATAAATTACCGCGGGGGCCGGTCGTAACGAAAGATATTTATTTTACGGGGATCCGGCGCTTTGAAAGGGGCCGTGTGGCTTTCATCGGAGCTACTTTATCTGCCAATATTCCTCGGGCCCGGGGTAAACTCGCCAAGAAACTGGACGGCGTGTGTTCCAGGGTCGGCAACGGAGCCAGGCACACCGGGCGAAATATATATCGGCAATTTTCATGCGCGCCCGCAAACACAATAGAATTGCGACGCGCCATTGTCCCGAGCCGATCGTCACGCCGCGAAGGTCACCGACCCGCGGAAATAACGTGTTTTCGGACTTGTCCGAGAGAGTCTAGCCGCACCTGGCGCTTTAACGCTGCCTCACGCTCCCCTCGGACTTGCCTGATTTATTATTAATCCTGCATCCAGGTTCGTTAACGCTACCGAACCCTACTCCCCACGTACACGGTGTTCCCTTTCAAAATTAGCACCCAATTATTCCTCAAACCTATTCACACTTCGTCACAAACAATTTTTTTGACTAACTCCTCTCCGAGGTACTTGTTTCAAAGATTTCAACGTGACTATTGATACGTAATAGCTTGTTCTTCGAAGGTCACTCACGGTTACTTATTGAGATTTAATGTGTAGGATTCGCACCCAATTATTCCTCTAAATTACACTTCATCACAAACAATTTTTTAAACCAAACCTACCCTCTTTGGAAAAACACGTCTCATGATGGCTGCAAGTCTTCAAGGTAACTTTTGGATTTATTGATACATACATATTATGTCATTCCTCGAAAGTCAATCAAGGTTCTTCATTGTTTACTTGTTCTGCAAATCATGAAACAATTGTACACTCAATTATTTCTCTAAACTATCCAATTTTTTAAACAAAACCTACCCTCTTTAGAAAAAGACGTTTCATGATGGCCACAGGTCTTCAAGGTAACCTTTGGATTTATTGATACATACATGTTATGTCCTGCCTCGAAAGTCACTCAAGGTTTTTCATTGTTTACTTGTTGTGCAGGTCGCAAAACAATCGTACAATCAATTTCGAATAGCACACCGTGTATGTGTACCTTTCTCTCCTTCTCCTCGATTTGTTTCTCGTTCTCGCTCTCTCCCTGTGCGGGTACTTTGATCCCAGAGCCTAGCCCACGGCTAATTTATTATTGAGCGTAAGCAGGTTTTCCTTTTCGGGGCTGAACGAGGATCCGTCGATAGAAAGACGCCAGCTGACGCACGCTCCCGAAGCGTGTTTGGAAAAGGAGACTAGTCTCGAGCAGCCTCTATGGATTTCATATTGTGGGGGCTAGTA
The DNA here is from genome assembly GCA_028455595.1 of Lasioglossum vierecki. NCBI lineage: Eukaryota > Metazoa > Arthropoda > Insecta > Hymenoptera > Halictidae > Lasioglossum > Lasioglossum vierecki. The sequence goes on along the minus strand of CM052341.1, from coordinate 6,027,297 downwards.
TTGTCACTGTTCCGCCAGGGAAAAGGTTAAGAGAGATTAAATTGGAACCGAATAGCTCCGCTTCGGCTCCCGAGGCCACTGACGCGACGTTCCTTCTGTGTAGTTGTGCGCTGCCTCTTGTGCAACCCCCTTGTTGGTCGAAGTGATTAATTTTCAGCTATTTCAACGATTTACTGTTTCAATATTTCCTAGTTTATTTAAAAGATTGTAGTAGAAATTGATTTTCAAATTACCAATTTACCGCACTAATTTATTTATGCCTTTCGGAAATCGCGTATGTACACCCCTGAATATGATATAATCACGGGAGAGAGAGAGAGAAATGTGAATAAACATAATATAATCATTCAAATAAAGTGAAATATATTCAGGTTTCATTTCGTGTTAATTTCCAAAATTTAGTGCTTTCATTTCGAAACTCTCTATTAATTAAAATAACGTTCCACAGTGATGGAACGTCTGTTAAACATCAATCAATATCAGCCTACCGATACGTCCATTTGAAACTTCCGACTGGCTTCGAGCATCACCCCGGTAGAATCGTGATCAGCTATCAGTACAGAATACTAGTCATTCCACCCTTCATCCAGCAAATTTTTCACGTCCTTCGATATTCGTTTGTATTCCGAAACCGTCGGATTTCATCGGGCCTCCCCTTTCTACGCTATTATCGATACTTCCTCCACGGTTCGTCAAAGTGATCGCAGGGGGATGATCGGTTAGGGGTGGGTTAACCCTTTGCGGTTCGGGGTCTGACTCGATATCACAGTTTGTTTCGCCTAAGCGTATTTTGCCATTTATATTTTCCATTACCACTGCAACATTTTGGAAATATGTTGCAAATAAAATGTTGATTCTTCCCTTAATTCTTTCTTCAACGATATTAACAAAAATTTAAAAAATTTAAAACTCTAAAAAATATAAAATTCTCTCAAATTCTCTCCAATTCTCTCCTGTATTAAAATCATTAATTAAAGAAATAGCATTCAGCGTCAGTATCATCGTCCTTAAATTTTTTCGATCCTTTCGCTCTTCTAGATCTCACCTACTAAGCAGTAATTGTGGATAATGGTGGATCAGTTACGAAAAGATAAAGGTTCTCAGGGGCGATAGGGTGGAAAGCAGGTGCGTGTAATTCGCTAGTGCGAAAATGGAAATGGTTGGGTCATTAGAAATCAATAAGGGGGACACACTCGGGGACCGTGACGCTAAAACGGGGTTACGGTGGATTGCAATGGACGGTAACCATCCAGTTCACGGGAACCGCAGGACTTATCGCGCATTATCCGAAGGATTACCGGCCCGTGATCCCGACGCTTTCGAACTTTTAGTCGGCCCCCTTGGTCTTAGCCGCAGTAAAACTCGGTAAACGGTACCGAGGGGGGAATTTAAGTAACTCCTGGACCGGTGGGAAACGTGTCCGCGCAATCAGAGGTCAGGTGCAATCGATGCCGTCGTTTAAATCCGCCGAACATTTCTCCTGCACCGGTGCAAGCCTGCTGCACCCTTGCTGGAAAATTTATTTCTCCTAAGTGCTTCTCACCTCCGAAAACTCAGCAAAGTAAAATTATTTGTTGAGAAAGTACATTTATATTATTACTAGACTGCGGATCTTTATGCAAAATAAAAATGTTTTCATGGGTTGCAAGATACAGGAGTCACTTGAAAATTTATTAATTATTTCATTAATCTTTTTAATATGTCTACTGTTTTAAATTGTACATACCCGTTTTTATCATAAATGCATAAAATCTGCATAATTATTATTATGTACTAAATTACTTGTATCAACAAGAGAAACACAGTCACACAATAATTTCTACATTATTAATAATATTTATGCTGGATCCTGTCTGGCAAAGCAATACTCCTATCCCCGATTCTGCTCAAGATATTCTCGATCAATCGATCTCACAAATTGCTTTTGATCATCCAACGAAGAGGTGGATCCCGAAGAATTCTCGGCACTTCTCGAAGAGGTTCTTCGCTTTTCCCGTGACTTCAAAGTTCCCAGCACACAGCGAAGACTATAAAGGTGCTAATGCAATTCGAAACGGAATGTAAAGACTATGCTAACATCATACAAAACGCGAAGAGGAGGAAAGCGTACAAAGCCGCGCGTTGTGGATGAGCCAGTCGAATTTTTCTAGCGTTTCCACTTCATCAAAGGTTCAAACACCGTTTCCGGAGGAACAGTCGTCGGCAATTCTCAGCAAATGTTGAACGGTGTTCAAGCCGATTGGTTGGTCCGCGCGTCGAATACCTAGAACCCTTTCGTCGGCCATAAATTTCTGCCGGAGTCTATCGGCGTTCCGAGACACGTAGACCGTTCGACGCCACGTGTGCAGGTATCATAAACTGGAGACCGGCCACGATTCGCCGAGTTTTAAGGCGATTTATCGGCGGATTATGAGCTAGGCGTTTCATGTCACGGAGTCGGATATCCGACACGGTCAAGGGAGCAACCGGCTAGGAGTACCTTTTGCCAGTGAACCGGGGAGTAAATGTACCGATAAATTCTCTAAGAAAAATGGACGTTTAGAGGCTTACGCGGCGACGGTGCTGCTACCAGTGAAAAATCGACGGCGAGCCAACCTCTGTGCCGGCGTAGCGATACTAATGATTCCTTGATCTTTATCGGATATCGTCCGTCGTTTGGATTTCGAGAGTTAATGGACCTGTCTGACGAAGCTGCACATTTCTGGTCCCCTTGTTTCGTCGTCTCTCTGAAAAAATTCTCCAAAAATGTGACATATTTTAAATCCCAAGTTGCATTTTCGAGGATTTTTTCAGAAAAGAAATATTCTCTGGTTTACTTTAATCCGGGTGAAACATTTTTGTTTAAAAAATCCGCAGTCTAACGCGTAAACTGAAAAAAGGGACTTCCGTAAAGGTTCGCGATGTTGAAAACTTTTGCCGGTGGATTTTCATTGACCCATTTGAGCTGTCGCGGACGGTTGTGCTAATGAACCGCGTGCAGCCTGAACAGCGAATCAATTAATCGGGAGTGGAGCCATTGTCCGCGAGAAGAAAGTTTTATTTCGGAATCGACAAGTCTCTCCATATTCAACGGTTCCAGATGCATTCGGAAGCAGGACCCGCGATTCTTCAGAGCGGGAAGGGAGGGCTGGGTGTAGTAGCCTCGATGCATATAATTGTTGCGGGAGCCACCGAGGCTAATTAACGTAATGATTATCGGACTCGGTTTTGCCGGCTTGGCGGCGGGAATCGATTGGAAACGCGAGAGCCTCGAACCCGCGGCATCGTTTCGCGTCTCGACCTGATATCGGTCCCGGGGATGAACGAGTTCCACGGCCTCGTTAATTACCCGGGTTACCGCGAAACTTCTCTTGCGATTCGATGAAAAGAGCTTTAGAGGTCTCTAATGGGTCCCGTAATGGCTTCACACAGGTCGGCCGAGGGATTCGCGGCCGTAGTCGACTTTTGCACCTCGATAAATAGACTGCGGCTCAGCTAAGCCTGAAACATCCGGCTACATCTCAACTGAAACGCCTGATTAATCGGATGCTCTTATTTGATTACCATGGCCGGCTCTCCACCCGATTCAATCGAACGCAACGCAAAATCAACATCACCGATACTTCAATGATCACACTGTCGCCTAACCGCGAGCAACACTGACGCGTAAAGACCATTTTGCAAAGGCCATTTGAATTTACAATGTAATTCGCGCGGAGGTGTAATAGCTATTACAAGGGACGCTTTCGGTACGCGAGTTCACCACCGTTCCATTTCGTAGTTCGATGTGCCGGTTCTTGTTATGACGTATTAGCATCTTAAGGGATGACTGATGAATATGTTTTAGCCGAGATCGTTGACTCGAGTTTCGCTAACAAGCCGCATACATTATCAACCGACGTAGTCTGTTGTCAGCTGATTTCATTCCTTGTCGACTCTCGAATGCATTACAACGTCTTCTTCAATTTCCATCTTAATGACAGCATCGCCTCTCTGTTGTCGACTTTACACGCGAACCACCTATCCGTCCCTCTACGTTCCTCTTCTAGATAGTCCTTTGACAACGATCGTCTAACAAACAATTATGAAACTCGGTGAGATGGTCGAGCAAAGGTAAACCTGTCTCGTGGTGTTTAAGACAACCCTTTAAGTTAATCCTTATGCTAGACTCTATCGGATAGTGGATCATCGAAAATTCGAGAGTAGGTTGTTTATCCGGGGTCGGTAGCCAGAATGGTTCCGGGCAGGTTCAAGGCTCGATCGCAGCAAGGTCGCAGTTCGAGTGGCTGCGGAGGTCACGGTCTGTTTGACCCGTTTGCCGGGCGACCTCGGCGATCGTAATTCCGCTCGCCGTCCCGGCGCACGTTAGTCAGATTTACCGAGGGGTGAACGGCACCCGGTCGGTTGGTGGCTGGCTGGTGGGCTGCGGAGCCGGGCAGCAGCTTCCAAGGAAACCGAACTACCCTGTCCGTCTTCCTCTAAGATACCACGAGATCGTAAAGTCGCTTAATCGGATGAGGCTCCGCGGGGGCGGAACCTAAGCCGAGAAATTGAAACGCTCGTAAAGTCGTAATTCCTGAAGTGAGCTTCCCGCCGTGCAACCCTTGTTTGCACGCCCCCGAGAGCTTCCTTGCTCCTGGTTTGTCTCGTTCCAGTGTATCGGGTCCTGTCTGTAGCTCGGGTTCGTCGATCATACAGCTTCCATTGTTTCCTAGCGCTCGCAGCATTTTCTAGGAGATCTCCTATCAGTCATTGGAAAATATGAATTTATTTATCGACGTACCGTAGGGTTCTTGAAATGGTTGTTGATTTACTGGTTTTCTCCTGTCTACCGCTGCGAACGATTTCCTGCGAAGAATTTGCATGCTCGTATAAAGGAAAATCGGAGTGGTGTGTCGTACGAGGTGAGCACAAAGCGGCGGACACCACTTCCGTCGTCTGTGGCGTGGGCGTTGAGTCATTGTCCTATCTGGCTGAGCCCACGTGCTCTCCGGCGTTATGTAAACACGTGTTCTTTAAGCTGGGAACAAAGCACGCCTGGACAGTTCAGATATTCGGATGTGGAAAGCGGGAACGACGTCTTGCGAACCCTGCGGAAGTTTCGATGTCACAAGTTACCAGTTGCGTTGTAAATTAACAGCGTCGAAGGAGGTTTATCCTTAATTTTAATGGAACATTTCTCCTCGCAATTCTCAGTATTGTCTAGAGTTCATCCGATAATGTCGCTGAAAATTAACATCTCGTTACGTTCATCCTTCTCTCGGTAATGAGAAGAAATTCTTAGAAAGTCGCCGAGTCGATCGTGAGTTAGCCAACCGGATATCCGGCGATCGATCGCCGGGATCCAGAGAGGGGTGAGTTTGTATTCCGCAGTTTTCAGGCATGTTCGCTCCCCGCGGCGCAGCTTAGCCTCGACGAGAAAACGCGGGCTCGCCGCGCCGTCTCCCTATAAACAATGTCAAGCATCCTATTCCACGTCGAGACGTCGCTTTTACATCGCACTCGTTAAGAGGGACTTTTTAACAAGGTAGCTCGCCGTGGCTCGTTGCCTTTTTGTCGCGTCGTTGTAAGTTTCCTCTCTCTCTTGGCTTCCCTCTTTCTTTCGCTCGGCCTCGCCTCGTATACGCTTTTCCTCTCGCACCCCCACTCTGCTTTCGCTTTGATAACCTTATCCCCGCTCGACAGATACCCTTTGTAATACGCCGATTAAGACCTCACCGAGCGGGCACGGTGATCCGGGGCCAGGTTCATTACCGAGTTTGGATTTTATGGTGGAAGTTGTGGTGCACTGTGCGGTGCGTGTTTCGACTACCGGCGTTCACCATCGAATAAACCGTTCTCCATTCCCGGCGTCACGCCTACAATCTGCGCTCAGATGAACCGTTTAATGGCCGACACCCTTCGAACACCCTTCTTTTATTATACGTCTTTGATATTTTACTGTAAGCTGATCGCTCAAATAGTTCCCAAAATTGGAAATAGCTTTGATCCTGCGAGACCTTTGTTAAGGTACATTTTTATTAAATATACGCCGTTCTCCATTCCCGGCGTCATGCCTACAATCTGCGCTCAGATGAACCGTTTAATGAGCGACACCCTTCGAACGCCTTTCTTTTATCATACGTCTTTGATATTTTATTGCAAGCTGATCGCTCAAATAGTTCCCAAAATTGGAAATAGCTTTGGTCGATCAAGACCTTCGTTAAAGTACATTTATATTAAATTAGGGTCGATATACATTGTAGTAAGAGAGTTATATTATCGTTACATTAAATATATACTCTTTTTTACCATTCTTCACTGTCGCTGAACATCGTCTTTCGACGATTACTATCGCAGAGCAGTGTGCCCTGAGTCTTTGATTAAGGGGTACGTCAGAGGGGACGACAGATAGATTTTCTTCAGGGCGAGATGGCTGCTCAGGTGCACGGGCTTTCAAAGGCAGATGTCAGACACCGTAACGAAGCACGTAGCTACTAGGTTCTAGGCTACGTGAGGAGACACGGAGCACTCGCCTAAAGCTAGCTAGGGTGAGGTTTTTGGCAGCAGCTGCATGTTTCTTCTTCATCAGGCGCTCGCCACTCTGTGCTCGGCTGTTTAGGGCGAGAGAGAAAGAGGAAGGGTGAAAGAGAAAAAGGATGGGGAAGGATGAGATTAGTCTAGGGCTAGAGCCCACTAATAGACTCCTCGTTAAGGCTGTCTAACGGACCGTGCCTTAGAACGCAGAGGAAGATTCGGCGAAGCACGCTTTGACTGAGGAGATAGTTGTTTATTCGTGCATTTATTCATGCGAAGTTTCAATGTTAACGCGAAATGCAGATATCTCGGAGAGGAAGCGTTTCCGGACCATTGATGTATTATCTTCTGTTGTTTCGTTGATAAAGAGCTTTCTTGATAATAACACGTCATTGTGCGCAGTCTACATTATTCCGTGTATTTATAGTTTTCTTCACTTTTTATCTGCCGCAGCGAATCACTTTGAAAGTTACCGAAAAATCACGATCGGAATCTGCTGCGAGGATAATCGTTCTCCGACAGCCAAGATGTTAATCGAGAGGCTCGCGCTCGCTGATCGTTCCGCGATTCTCGCGGCGCGCCGAGCTAATTACATGGTCCACTAGCGTTTTTAATGAAATTAGAATCTCCGATGCTTGATACTCGGTTCCTGGGGTTCTCAGGTGGCAGGAGCGGTGGCGGTCGTTAATCACCACGGCGGGGAGCGCGCGCCAGAGAGCGAGAGAGCTACAGAGTTTCATTTCCGCGTCGCTGCGTCTCGTTACCCCATCCTCCGTGCTTTCATCCCCCTTCCTAGTCCATTCTACCCCCTTGGAACCGGTGCGCGTCCTTTCGTTCGAACCCCCGGAACCGATTTCACCCGCCTCCTTACCACTCGTTCCACCCGGCCGACAATGATGCACCTGTCAAACGCACCAGGCACGAGCGCACACCTGCCAGAGTCGGTCTGAGAGCGCCATCGTCGTCGGTACTATTTAACAGGCCATTCCACTGTGACGGCTGTTTTTATGCTCCCCTACGAATTTCGCATAAAAATTCGCCAAAAGTTGTACCTGTGCGTTCATTCGTCTTCCAAGTAGAGATACCCAATTAATACACGTGTAATTAATATACTCCGTGCAGAAGTCTGGATACAATTGTGTTGGAAAGAAAGTAATTTTGGTATTCTAAGGTGAGGAGCCCAATTTTATTATCCGAGCAATGAATTCTAATGAATAAAATATTTTCCCTTCGCAGAATAGTAAAGTATATGATCTCTACTTCGAAGGGTGACTACAAATTGTTGGAATGGCGGGGAACAAAAACTTATCCGGGAGTATAGTTTAAAATGTTGTACTTTCGACGCACCACCTTAATTTGCGGGTGTGTAAAGAGAAGGGGTTGGAAAGCAAGCGTCAGTTCGGGCCGGTGTTTACACCGACGGGCCGTACCATTAATTGCATCGTTACACCGGGCGAACTCCAATAAAACGTCACGCGTCCCCGGCAATCTGATATTGTTTATTACGTCGTTCGTCATAATTAGGGGGCCGCCGTTGAAGCGGAAGCGCGTAATTAAACTGCCGTGACGATAAGCGTGGAATACTTACGAATTAATTACGAGATAAACGGGAACGCGGGCTAGACACGCGTTCCGCGGGGTGCGGGAATAGGCATCTCACGACTTATCCGGCTTCCTCAGTGTGTTCGGCGTCTGAAAACTTCCCTTTAGGCTTTTGAGGCTTGGATCCGCGCGGGGGATCCCTGGGAATTGCCTGGGAATTCGATAATTGTTTCCTGTATGTCATATTTGCGGGGACGTCTCTCCGCGAACTTCGCTGTTGCGGATTAGCCATAAACCTCCCCTACGTGTGATTATCTTATTCATTCTGACTCCCGCTTGTTTAACGACGATTAGGAATTTAATGGTGGGCTGTGTTTCTGTTTGGAGCCTGTTGGTAGGTTAAATTCTTAAATACGTCTTTAAGACATCTTTGTGCTATCTTGTCGAAAGAGGATTGTCAAAGAACATCCACCTCAGTTTTGAGATCTCAACAACATCCTTGAAGCCATCTCTGGAAAACGCAGCCACCCAGAGGACCAATTGCACAGCAAAATTGAGGTCTGAACTCGGCTCAAAGTGATACTATAACATCGAGTGCATCCAGTCCGCAAGGGGTTGATTCAACGTCCCGGAAATGCATGCCAGTGCAGTTGGACAGGGGCTTGCCGAGCGGTGGTGGTCGTGAAAACCCGATTCGGTGGATATACAGAGCGAGAAAAGCGTGGCGATGGTGGTGGCTGGAGGGTGTAGGGGGATGGAAACAGTCCAGTCAGTCACTCGGACATTCACAATATGGATCCTCCCTTTGGTGTAATCGCGACGTGGAAGCCCCTTGTTTCTGTGCCCCCAGCGAGAGCCCTGACAGCCACCCCCGCACTCGGACAGACTCTCGCCCCATATTCTCTGTCTAATTTGCCAAGCTAAGCCGTCGGGACCGGTCGGGCAGAGAGTGCGAGCGAGAGGGAGCGAGAGAGAAAGGGGGAGAGACGGCAGCGACGGTAGCTCAACTTCATTATTCTCCCATTGTATCAGCACCCCCGCGGACATAAATCATGGAGGGTCCACTCTCTCTCTCTCTCTCTCTCTCTCTCTCTCTCTTTCTCCCTTATTCGACCCGTCGCCAGCCCAGGGATTTAGTTTGATTTTCCGTCCCCGGCGATCCCGCGACAACACCCCCTCTAACCGCCCCTGGCCAACGATTTCTACTCCAATTTCCGCTTTTTCGACCACTTACCAACGCGCCACGGCAACTTGTCTGTCCTCCGGCATTTTGCTTGGCCGCCACACCGTCCCTTCCGCTCCCGGTTTCCGACCGAACTGTCGCGAATGCGGTTTTTTCACCGTGATGCCGGTCGGTCCGCGTGCACTTTCGAAAAGGGTGCAGCTTTCCAAATATTTGCCCTTCCCTCCCGGACACGTTTCATTCTTGTATTTTCATTTTTACTCGCGGCCTTTCCTTTTTATTTGCCGAGTGCCCGGCTGTCTCTGGAAATTCACACTGAATCCCAAAGACTTCGACCACTCGATTAACACGCCGATTTTAATGAAACTTTTTTTTCGTAGCTACCGACATTCAAGGGGATGAAAGTAGCTCTGAAAGTAGCGGTGAAAAAATCCATTATATCGAACATCTCCGAAACTATTAGACCTGGACGAAAATATGAGAATCCAATTTGCGCGTGGTTTGACCAGTGATCTTTGAGCGACAGATGTGAGATAAATCATTTAACCGGTCATTCGATCTACGCGCGTACAAAGCTGGTGAAATCCCCGCGTTGGTCTATCTAGCTTTAGAAGTATAGCTACGTCGATATCCTGGCGTAAAATCGAGAATCGCATAAACGTCGACAGTGTATTAGCCGGACTGGATTGCGGGGTGAACTATCGCCGACGGATTATGCCATTTATTTATTAAACAGCTCGGGCGCATTGTATCGTTGAAGATAGCGAAACATAGCGGCGGCTTAGCCGCAGATTGAGCGCGGATACATGCTGGGAAACATACTTGCTTGAAGGGGGTGAAAATCGATATTGATTCACCAGAGGGGGGCATGGTATACCGGTGAAAGAGAAAGATAGCTGGATAGAGGGAGAAAGCGCTGCGTGGCGAGCATTGTTAAGACGCGAGCGGCTAGAGCGGAGGTGCGCGAAACTTATAGCCGGTGATCAAATTTAACACGTGTAATAACATTGTACCGTTAATGCAGCCGGATTATATTACACACTTAAGCGTAACTCGCGCTGCCACGCGTAATTATGTCCAGGGCCCCCTGGCAACCCAGGATGCACTGTAATATAGACGCCAGTGTCTTATGTTCACGATCCCTTCCTTCGGAAGCCTCCTATCTACCCAGAAGGCTGTTCGAACATCGGGAAAAAAAAGCATATAAGGTAGACGATGGGGTGGAAAACTGCGAAAACTTTCGCCGAGAGCGAACCCTTCTAGATGAATTTTAATATTGACTCGGGAACCATGAGGTGCGTCCAGGTTCCACCTTGAGGACCGGGAGCTATTGAGGCTGTAAATGTAATTTTAATGGTGAAGTAAAAAAATCTGTATCCAGTCTATTGACTCTCCTTGCTTCTCAAGAAGTCTTCCGCCAGGAATTCGAAAAGAATGCGGCGAAATTATTGGCTAAAGTGTTTGTGAATGACCCCCCTGATGTGAGGGCCCTCTTTGCCTCTGTGCCGTCTTGATAGACTTCTTGTGGGGCACGCAGAGCACAGAGCTGAGCAACTTCGTCTTCCTCGGCGTCGTTGCGTGGCCGCTACCGAGGCTTCCCCCACTCTTCACTTCTAACTTTAGGAAGTATGCGGGCCACGTACCGTTTCTTTCGCGAGTCCGATTAGTGGGGGACGTTGGTAGGCACTGAGAAGAGTGGGGAAAAGCGGCGTATGGCCCGCGGGCCGCCAGTTGGACGGCTATGGATGGCTCTTCTGCTCTGTGCAAAATAATGAAGTGCAAATAGGTATAGAGAAAATATCTGGGTCTGGCAGTAAAGTGGGCGAATTAATTAAATGCAGTTCGAAACTGTACATCAGCGGAGTTAATTGAGCCTCTCGCGGTAGTAAGGAATTACGAGGGTGTATTTCCGTTTACGGACTCTTCCGGCTGGCCATAAACGTGCCATAAGGTTATAAATATCTAGCGCAAATATATCGATTCGGCAATAAACCGTTTTAGTAAGATGTTTGCAAGAGGATGTCTCGAAAGCGAGCACGGCTCTCATTTTGATAGGTAATTTCCCGAACATACCTGGCTCGCGTAAGAGCGTCTCCGGTGTTCCCGTAATATTTACTTTCAATTTTCCGCTGTTACCTGATAAAATATAGCAGCGGAATATTCGCGGCTTAACCGACAGAGCCAACAGGGTAGAAAAGGGTGAGCGAATCGATCGACAGTGGGGAAAATGCTGAACTTTCGGTGAAATCGGTGGCACTTCCGAGGTTCGCGGTGACCACCCGGGTAAATCGAAGGTTCTGTGATTGCGTCGCGACAAATGGCCGTCGATCTGCGAGATTTCGGTTTTGCCATCGGCGAGAGATCAAATCTTCGGGAGAATTGATAGGGGGATGGACTGCATTAGGCGACCGCACCACCGGATGGCTGTCTTCGAGAGGTAAAAATTGGCGAAGTGCGCGCAATATCGCGTGCGCGTTACTGCGGAATATTTCCTGGCCGCGTCGTCGGTGGAATAAAACTCGCCGAACAAAAAGAAACAGTTCACCGGATCGGTTTTTCATAAAATATATAGAAAACACACCCGTGAGAGAAAAAAAAGTTGACCGCCGGCTGTCCCAGTTTTCGAGCGCTCGTTAACAGCTTTGTACCACTATCCTGGTTCGAGGTGCTTAATAATTACACAGCTGATCGTTATGCAAAATAAACATTTTCTGCCTGATCAGCGGCAAACTTAACGCGTTTAATAGGTTGAAAGTAACGACAGTATTTCGTAAATTCTTCCAAACAAAAACGAGATAAAAATGTTCCAATGCAAGAAAAATATCGGAGGTATTGAGGTTCGATTTTTCGAGATCATCGACGCGTTTCCATCGTCGGGTCGTGGTAAATAACCGCGGTAAATGGCCGATTTTCCCGGTGCCCAATGATTTATCGGTCGCTGGGAAATGTACGAATTTGTCGCCGGTAAGATGGACAGCCTCGATCGAAACAATTTATAGGGAGCCGATAGATCGAGCGCGATAGCGAAGTTCGCTTCTATAAAGTTAGCCGAGCCGAGCCGAGTCGAGCCGAGCCGCGGGTATCGACGGTAACTTGAGAGAAAGCTATTGCGCCCGGGCAACTCTCGATCATCTCCCCGTTAAAATACTGTAATAGATCCGAACTCCAAACGGAGCGGCGCTATCTCGATAAACTGTTCGCTGCATTTACCCCGGGTGGAAACATTATACGCGGGCGAAAGGGGGTAAGCGCATTACGGGGCACGGGCGGGGGGCGGTTCGGATTAGTATTTGCGGAAGGTCTGGAAAACGCCCGCGCATCGTTAACGTGAATTATTAAACTACCGTTCCCTGACCTGTTCGAGTCGCGGGGAACACGCGAAAGTAAAATAGAAATTCAATCGGTCGCCTCGTTAATCGTGTAACGGCACGAAGCTACGATATTCAATGGAAAATTCTACCGCTGTCTCTGGACGGAGATAATCACGATTCAGCTCGGTTTCACACAGAGCTGATTGGTGCATTGTTAAGAAGTTTTCACTGTTGTGCAGGATAGAATGAATCTTGTCGAAACCATTTATCTTCGTGCTTCCGAACTGCACCCCTTTTTCTTGTAACTTCATATTTGTAAGATTTTGGGGTGCGACAAAAATTGTTTTCGTCCCTTAACAATTTCAATATTTCGAAAACAACCAACAACATTCGTGGACTTTTTAAATCCTCCATTATTTTATCCTTTATACCTGTGGGAAGAAGTCGACAATTCGATATTTGTTATTCTTTGATTTATTTGAGATCTTCATATTTTGTAATTTGCTATTTTTGATTATTCTGGTTCGACGTGTTGAAAAGTAAAGACGTGTTGATCTCAGACGGAGATTTAAATGAGACAATTTTATTAATTATATTCGTTATATTTTTAATTAAATGCATACCTAAATGCATACCTATACTATTTTAACGCGTAAAGATCCGCAGCGCATCTAGACATGCTAACTATGATGCGCGGTTGCAGTTTCTGCAGCGAGCAGGCGAAACGCAACATCGGCCGCGATCGTCGAAGCGGATTGACATCGTGCGGAGGCTGCAAACGTCCTGGAATCGCATCCGTACGCGACAGTCTATCATCGATAGCGGATGCATCGTGATCCGATGCTCTCCTGGCGCCAGCCCAAGCGAACAGCAAACTGCACAATATCCGATCACCGGCTGTCTCGGTCGTAGTCGAGCGGTCAGGAGGGTGCACGGGGTTTGCATCGCGTGCTTCTTGTCGCGCAAACGAACAGCACAACGCGGCGGTTGCGTATCGAAGGACGAGAAGCGGCAAGCTTCCGTGGCGACTGTAGAGCGTTTCCCTTGGTTCCAGCTCGATTTCGTCCGCGCCCCGGGGTGCAACCGGCGCTAGGCTATGTGGATTTACACGGTGTTTACATGATTTAGCAGTCTCGGTGACGCACGTACGCGCCCCTGCGCCGTCGGGTTAGCTACCCGGAACTTAGCTACCCTTTCGCTGGGACCGGCAGCTTGCTCTCCCAGGCCAGGGTGCCCGTCTGCAGGAAACGTCGTGTCTACAAAGTTTCCCTGCCTGTTTCCACCCCACACACCTCTGCCAACGCAGCCCCGTGTCGTCGTCGATGTCCTTCCACCTAACCCTTCCTACAAGCCTTCTTCTTCTTCTTCTTCTTCTCTGTTCTTCTTCCACCGCGCGTACTTTCCAGAGTCACGTTGTCCCTTCTCCCGGCGCTTACTCGCCTACCAGAGCTTTCGGCCCTCCGGTCGCCATGGAGACGCTGCCAGGAGAGAGCAAGACGGCTCGAGGAAGACAGGACCTTCTCTCTCCTCCGCTCTCGTCCTTTCTGCTACGCTCTGCTCCGGCGTGCACCAACTTCTGTGTCCTCGCTAGCAGAGAAAGGAGACCGGCCCCGGTTTGAATTCTATCGCGCGGACAATGCGCTCGCGATAATGCTCGTTCGGCTTTGATTCATTGCACCACGGGAACAGTGCAAGCTTGCGAGGGTATGCGGCTTTTCCGGACTCTCTTTCCTTCGAGATTCTTTTACTCTTTTTTGCTTATTTAAAACTCGTCCGTTACTCGTTCCTCCTTACCCTGATTTGTCCCTGATTTTTCACATTTATGATTCAAATCTACAGGAAATGGGTAGTTGTTCTTTAGTGTGTTCTCGATATCCGACACGAAATAATACATTTGCTACTCCTTTCCTGTTATTCCGACTGTGTACGATTTGCCTTGTGTATTCGCCAGTGTTGTTTCTAGTTTCCAGCGAACTATTCCTGAAATCTTCGTTTACCATTCAAGGGTGGGTTTTAAAACAACCCCCGGGCTACGCCTCGCCCTGTTAGCCTGTGTATGTATTTTCTGCAATGCTTCTGCACAGAGCTAGCACAACAAAGACGATACGATAACAAACAGACTGCGAATCGTTATGCAAACACAAAGTCTTCAAAAGAAATTACAGAAATCTCCTAGTTTGCATGTTGTGTTTTGTTGTGAACGTTGCTTTTACGTTTTATAGCTAATTGTAATTCGAAACAATATGGAAATTGCTAAATCGAGGCAGCCTCTTGTTAAATTTTTCGAATCCCGTGCGATCCACGGTGCAAGGAGTTAATTAATTCTTCGGCGCGAAGTCCGCCTCATCTTCGCGCGGATTACTCTCTCGCGAAAGTGGAATGGCATTAAGCCTCGGCGGGTTCCCGCGGGAACTTGAAAGTATGGATTTGCACGTGTGCGCGCGCACCTGTTATCAATGAAAAAGAACCTACCCCATTGCGAGAGGGGGTGGTCGAAGCGTGGGAGGGAATAATTCGTGGAAGCGCGCGGATCGCGGTCGCCGTGGCCTCAATGCCGCTCGATGCGCTTCGCACACTCCTCGTTTCGAGATCTGAGGATCGATACGAAGTGCGGAAAACCCTCCAGCGTTTTTAATTATTTATTCACAAGCGAAATCGTCGCCAACGCAATTTTTGCGAGTCGCCTCGAGATCCGAAGATCGATGAAAAACTGCAAGCTCTCTACGATCTTCATTATTTATTTACGCGCGAAAATTGTCCGTGTCTCTGTCAGCAGCGCGCTCTTGCAATTCTTCATGGCTCCGGCACAATGCAGTCTGCAAAAAGCTGATACGAACACCGTAAAAAATTGAAATTCTTTGTCAGTGCTATTGTTATTAGTTGAGAGTCTGACAGGGTGGACTTTTTAGGGGATGATGAATCTTTCGGGGGCTATTCTACGCTCCCCCCGGCTCCTTTCTTTGCCGGCAAGTTTTTTGATTGATTGTTCTTGCGAGGCTAAGAAAAATTGCGGATCCAAGTTGCAGCGCTGCATTGTTGCGCTTTCCTGTGTTCGAAGCCGCTCCGGGAAGGAAATCTTCAAAATTTAAAGGATGAAAGTTGCAGTGATATTTCATAATGACCTATTTTATTTTTGGCTCCTCGTAATTATTAGTAAAAAAGTTCGCAGACTGGTCAGGGGTAGAGATTAAGAAGAATAACCTATGATCCACGATCCAGGGAATTGTACTATCAGTGACGCAACTTTCATCGTTTTGTTCGCACTTCCCGTAATCTTGGAACGCCGATCGTAACTAAGACCTTGATTACGCAAGTCTATTTACGAGTGTGACGGTATCGTCGGCCCTCGGAAACCGCGCGTAATTACGATTTTCACCTTTGATTTGCTCCTGTACAATTTCCATTCGCAATCGGATGAATACCTAACGACTCCATTAGCGACGGCGTTGCTACTCGAAACCGGAACGATACATATAAATCCGAGCACTTTTTCCGAAGCAAAATCAATCGAGGAAGCACTTCGTAAACCAATAAACCAGCTTAGGACTAGCTCTTAGAGAACAATTTCATACACGGGAAACGCTGTCGTCGGATTTATGATTGACCTCGTCTGCAGACTCTATTTGCATCCCTTGAATAAGAATGACACGAAGAGACCGGTAAAATGTGTTTTCTCACATCTGTCATTCTTGGCTTGGCTACTTTTGATAGGTAATTAGTGAAGGGTGAGATGTTTTGATGAATATCGTGGTAATAATAACCTATATTTTAGGACGATTGTACAAAGCTGTGGCTTATGTGACGAGGGAACAGAAAGATGCTTCTTAAGGGATGTGAAAATTGTGGTGGAGGAAGAATAGTTGGAGAAAATTAGGGGTGTGCAGTAATAATAATGAATAATAATCGAACATTTTTAACAAATTCTCCACGAAACGCAAGCACAATGAAGATCACAAAATGGCGAATTTCCACCGTTAAAGATGCGAAGAAAGTCGTGTGACGCGAGAATGGCCGGCATAAATAGATGCTTAATCAAACAAAAGGTTCTGTTCGGTAGTTTCGGATCGGATTTTAATTAACCCGGGACCTAGGTGGGCCACGTCGGGCAACATTTAATAGGCGGCTGGGGGCTCGTTGTAAAAATGTGAATGAATGATCATCGGTCACTCGAGACGCGGCTCCAGCTGCTACCAGAAAATCCAGGGCGTGCTTCGGCGTAGCTCTCGCGTGTCTCGAAAAGAGGCTGGAGGCAGTTGAATGGATGGACTGTGGAAGTATTTCCTAATGACTGGCCAGGAGGGGCTGCCGGATGGTCTGTCGGCTGATGGTGTGTAGAGCAAACGATGGTGTAGGGGTCCGGTGGAAACGGCGCGGCGGTCGATATGCCGACGTACTAATGACCCGTACGGAGTCGAGCCAACAGACTGCTGGCTAGACACGATGGCACCACTACCAGCGGTTTTCGCTCAATTATAAATTGAATTACTCGCTGGCCCGCTGAAAATGGCCCCGGTTATGCGCCATAAAAGAGGGAGGGAGAGAGAGAGAGATTGGGAGAATGCCGACAAGCGCAGCGTACAGGATCAACGGCGAAAAACGGACACACGGGGAAACGAATCGCAAGCGGAGGTAACCGTTCCCGAGCTTCCGGAATTTTCCAAACGGAACTCGATCGATCCACACAACCCGCCGACGATCCCGGAAAACGAGTAACGAACCCATAAATCCGTCCAGGCTGATTACAAGGTGCGATCCACCGCGGATAATTAAGGGTCATTGTCGCGACACGCTGTCATTTGAGTAATTGGACGGTAATTGGCGCGGAGATTAACGACGATGATGCCTTCGGGCTCATAGAAATTTCTGATTGCTCCCTTCGACATGAATATGTAGCGGATGCTGTGTTTTCAGGAATTTGCGGGGACAAAAGAGTGCCTCCCAATTTTGGAATCCAGTTTTAAAAGTGGTTTGGCATGGAAAAATTGTTACATCTAGATACAACAAATGAAATAGACAGAAGAAGTAATTTTGCGATCCGACATATAGAAAATGTTGGGTGTCGCGAGGATGATCAGGCGGCGATCAAGGACTCGAAGATAAAAGCTGGCCGCGTGCAACCGCAGAAACGGTTTGGGAATTACGAGGAAGTTTTGCCGTTGCGAGTCGCAAGTAGGACGAGGTCTAAAAAGTTTCTGGAGCGGCGCGCACGTGACAACGGCAGTGTATGCAGTTTGGAGATCTCGCGAGCGCATCAGCGTTAATTCAACAGGACCGGTTGCGTGGGGCTGTGCACGGCGTTGCAGTGTCGCAACTGCGTTTTCCACGCGATCCTCCAGAGACTCGAGAGCTTTTTTTCCCTGGCGCACGGGGCCGAGCGTTATTTTTACCGAGCGCGAAACTGTAGCATGGCGACACGCGATGCTAAATAATAGCAGTTACCGCTAACGCGGCGAACAAAGTTGTCACGCCGGGCACACGGCGTTGGTTTCCCACGTCGAAAAGCCAGTACAGCCGAGAGTCCAGGCTCGCTTTATTAACTTCGCAAACCTCGTTACGCCACGGCGCTATTAGCGAGGCTAATCCGGCGGGTGTGATTTATTGACCGGAAGCCAGCGTCGGCCGGCTCTCTTGCGAGGACTCTTTCGACGCTCGCGTGAACATCGGCCCCTCGTCGTTCCCGCGCGAACGCGAATAACAGAGCGACCGAGCAAGCGCGCGCCAACAGAGATTGTAATTAACGACCGATCGACGATCGAACGTCCCCGATACTCGTTAACCACCTTTTACGACGCACTTATCAGCGACGATGGCGATCCGTACTGTGCGCGACCGGATAGTTGTCCACCACCTCGATAGCCTGCTCTTCGATACCGGGAAAGATAGGAAAAAAGGAAGCATGATCTAGAACCCTGTTCGTGTAAACAAGAACGATAAGGGTAGAAGTAGAAGCTGTCTCGAGCGGGAAACCGCAATGAGAAAACTGAGAAACATTCTTGAATTTTACAATGAAATATGACATTTATTTCTTGTACTTGCAATGCAAAATTGAAGATTCGATAAGTTTACAAGTTCTCGGTAAATGGCACGCAATCGATGTTTTCGCCCTGAGGAAACAAGGTTTAGAAATAAAGATGATTTATAAGAAGTGGAAGAAATGTTACATAAAAGAGAGAATATCAAGCGTATCGGAAAAGTGTCTCTTCAAGATAGCATTGATATTGGTTTGAAAAAGAAAATGTAGGAGATATTCTTTTCACGTCAAGCCTTAACTGCAACTTGGACTCGACGTTTTCAAATCGCCATTCGTTACTCGCAATTAGATAAACAATACACGCGATTCGACTATGTTGAACTGGTAAACAGAATTGTTTGATATTACGAACAAGGATACATTAGGCAACATTCCAAACAAGCGTATCATACAAACATCCATACGCATACATACTAATTCGTTCATGCAATATGTATGACCGGTGGCCGAAATTTTTGTAGCGTTGATTTCGGACGAATATCCGCAAACATTGTAACGTTCTATGTATTTTTGTTATTAGATTGCGACGCAGGGAATACAGTAGTGAACGAAAATATTAGCACAATACGTGATTCCGCATACGAACGTTTATAACTATCGAGCTGATTGTTTACAACTGTGTTTTTTCTACCGATCTTCATCCACGGTATTCCAGTTCAGTATCCCGCGAAAACAAGCCTGATACGAATCGTAACTAAAACAACGGAACCGATTCGAATCTGCTAATAACAATCAAACGCGAAATCTCGAGGTATTCGACGCGACCATACAAAACGAAATCCATCCCAATCCCATTTAAATCTTACAACCGGATAAAACGCTACAATTCTGGGAACACGGATCCAGCCAGTCAATATCTACAGCATACAAACACCGCGAGATAAACACGGTGATACGGGGGTTGTTTAAACGCTGTCAAAAACGCGCACCGTCCACAGAAATCCGCAATTTGGTCACTCGTGGACGGTCACTGGATATTAAAACAAAAAAAAACAGAGCCCGTCCCCCCGACGGGAAGAGAGATCGAAAGCAGGGGGAAAAATAGTCAGCGGTCGTTACACGCTGACATAGATAGCATCGAAATCCGCGGCGGGGAGAATCGCTCGGAAGCTTCCGCACAATTGAAGCTCCCAATTTGTGGGTTGCAAAATATTTTTACGCGAGAGGGGAAAACGATACACGACCACCGCGACGAATGGAAATAAAGTGTTTCGAGTAGGCGCCGACACAGGGCGGGCACGCAATTTCCCCAGTTTGTCTTGCTCCGGTTCTCGAGGCAGTAATTCCTGCTCCCGATCGGTGCTTTAATCCCGGCAACGTGGGCTTCGATCCATCCCGGCGACGTATGAAGTGGCATTTGCCGGGGCGAGCCGACATCATCCCCCTTCGAACACCCTCGCACACCCACCAACCACCCCCTTGATACATAACGGCCGTCGCTGCTAGCTGCCAACGACGTCGCTCTGCCACGACGACGTCTCCTCCTAATCCACGGAAATGGGCACGGTGTCGATGGGATTCGTATTTGCGTTACGACGACGGAAACGCGGAAAGTAACGCCATTCCGTCGTTTCCGCTCGGCGCGCGGCACAGTGCCGTTGAAAAGCTCGTTTTCTCCGCGAAATTCCATTACGAGGAAATTATAGGCGGCACGAACAAATATTTCACCAAACTGTTTGACGTTGAAGGTGATCTCTACAAACTATAATTATTTACCTATCCTGTGTAAACATATTTTTTCTAGTTAAGGTGACACCGAAACGCTTTCGAAACACTCGAGAATACCTTTGTGCATGCATAAATTATGAAACTTCAAGATAAATTGAATTTGAACACAACCCTCAAGCTAAAATAATGTTGTGGTTGTGGTAATTTTTGAGTAAACACCATGTTAAAAAAATGCAGTTCACATGACCCGATCAAAAAAAAAAATAACCAGCTGTAAAACTGTCGTGGTACGAAACTGGTAGTACACCGAGTACAGTGGCACGCAGGCCCAGCAAACCGTAGTTGATCCATCTGGCTACCTACCAACCTACCGACCTAGCTTCCTCTTCGTGCTCGTCGCTGGATCCTCCGGAAATGACGTCACGCTCATTGTAACATCCCGTACAACGCGAGCGTGGCCGTACGTACCGAGAGACGGTCTCTTTCGTGTCCCACGGATCGAGCGGGTTCGCGATTACACGGAGAGGCCACGGTAGAACGGAGCGAGACAGAAACGGAAAGAGAAAGTGCAATCGAGAGAGAAAGAGTGCACGAGTGGAAGGATAGAAAAGGAGAAAACGAGAGAAGGGACACGCACGTTGCGTGCGGGTTGCGTGGGTGTGCGAACATCGCCGGAACGCGTCAAGTCGCCTGCACGCAGCGTACCGTGTAAATACCTAACTGACTCCCGCTGGCAAAACGAACGAAAGAGACGGGAGACCAGCTGCAACGGAGAACTGGATGCGCCGATGCAACGGTGGGCAGCGAGTCGCGCGATTCTCGAATTCCTTCGCGCTTCCTCCGACGATCCGCTGATGAACACGCGGTGCAACCCGGTGCAACGCGGTGCAACGCGATGCGACGCGTAGAGCGCAGGAGACGGGTAATCGAATCGCGGCGCTGAAGTGTCGTTAATTTTGCCCCTTTGTACCGTCACTCGGCTGCATCCAGTGCATCCACTGCACACACGCGCGCGTACAGACAGACACACAGACGCGCCACGCCTCTCCCACGGAATTCTGAAGTGCCGAGGGAAATGGATAAATGCCCCGACGTCGCTTTGACGCCGGGACTACGAACGCTGAAGTTGCCCGAGAGGTTATCTTGTTTCCTTTGCTGCTTTCGAGGTCAGCTTTCGCTTTTTGAGCCCTGCGCGGGTCAACCTCTCTTTCTCTTTGTGCATCTCTCCCTGCAGTGTTTTTCAGAGCGCGTAATTCTATTGAGCACCGCCGACGGATTCCTGGCCGACTTTTTCGCATAACCTCTTTATTACCGACAAGTTCTATTACATCTACTCCTTTTCTCTCTCTCTCTCTCTCTCTCGACCATTTTCCCGAAAGATGCGTCGTCTAGCTGCAGGGCTTCGCCGTAGTTAGGGGTTGCAAAGCGGACTTGACGGTGACTTCGTTGCTTGCTGGAACATGACACGCTCCGGGCTATAAGTAGACTGCGGATGCGCGTTTGCAGTTTTGGGACCGGTGCAACGGGAGTTGCATGGCTGATGAAGGGTTTCCGGAAACGCAGTTTTCGGCAGGGACTGTTTCGTTGAATGGATCTCGTTTGGTAGAAAAAATTCGGAGTGCATGTAGAAGTTCGTGAATATTTTTGGAAAGTTCAGCCTGGTGGAAATTGTTTTCTTTTTTCATTGCGTAGAATCGCAGAGGAGCTTATCGTTGAAACAAGAGGATTGTAATGAAAAACGCGTAAATCCCGAGTAAACGCAGTCTCGGTGTTTTCACAACTCGGCATAAATTAGTTGCATTTACTATTCGATTTCTGTTACATAAGAATTGATATTTCAGTGAACTTCTCTTGCCATATAACAACCGATGCGTTGCATAAAGATCCAGTCATGCACAAAGTGCAGATTTTCTTGCAGAAGCGACTCCCATTAATTCGCAAGAGATATTTTTTTATGAAAAAGTACATTGTAGTTTAAAAATAACACTTCCTTACTGTCCGGAGTAAAATTGCTGTGCCGGGTTAGTTCTTTTTGCCACGTTTAGTCCGCTTCGCCAGTGTATAATTTTAGCGAGCATCCGCCGGCGAAAGTCTCGCGACCACGCTTATTAGCATCTTCGCAATTAGGCGAGCGTGGGCGCGCACGACGACCACACGTGAACGATTGTGGTTGGCTGCATGCACGCACGCACGCTCGGGATTACGTAAACGATCGTAAAAGTAGCCGAGAGAGGAGGACGATCTCGTGCGCGGTTCTAGGCGAATTTTTCCAAGCCGTCACGAACCGGAAACTTCTCTTGTACCCGACACCGGACAGATGTTACCCGCTCCGAATGGGAAGAGATTACATACACGGCGCTCGTGTTTTCCCAGTTGTCGCGTCACCAAAGTACGAGCTTCCTCGCTTGATAGGCTAATTATAATTTATGGAGTGTCGCGAATAATCGCGAACCGACCGCCGGTGAATCACTCCACCGACTCTTTGATACCACCGCGTACTGGACGTCGTATCTTCCTCTTGTTTTGTTCTGCCTCGCCATTTTCTACACTCCACTTCGCCTCTAGAATGTATTAAGAGCTCTCCCGAGTGTATGAGTGCCGCTATTTTCAGACCGGTTGTCATAGTTGATTGCGTGGTACGTGTTGTTGGTGATTATTCTGGAGTCTAGCATGATTAGGCGAGGAGCTTCTTCTCAGCTGCCTCATACATAGTAATTATTCGAGTATCGTTGCTGTTAGCTCGTGTACGCTGTTCCAACTTGTAGTTTCGTTTTGAATCCGTGTACATTCTTGTTGGTCGCGACATCTTTATTGGATTGTTTTACCAGATTATCGAAATAAATTCTTGAATTTTCAAAAATTAATAAGACAAATCAGAGTCCAAGTCGTGTGAAATCGTGTCGGTCAGCGCCTGCCACTTGGCTGTTTAAAAATCAGCGTTATTGCAACGAGCCAGCATGATTCACAGGACGCGACACCTGATTCATCGATTTACCACGGAAAATGAATCGCGGCGAAGGAAACGCGTCGAACGTGAATCGATCGGTTGTTTCTTTTCTTTTTTTATTCTCTCGTTACGCGGAGCGATGATTCACGGCGGCATTAGCATTCATCATAGTCGGAAACAAAAATATAGATTATTGGCTATCGTTGGCTCGGCCGAGGACTTTGTAACCACGGCCATAAATATTTCCCTTGCTTGCCACGCCATTGATTCGAGGCTGGCTTGCTTGCTTGCTCGACCTGCGCGTGCATCCGTTGACCGATAACTCGCATTATGTCACGTCGCGGCCAGTAATCGAGGAACAAACAGCGATCGTTACCTTTCGACGAAGTTATGAATGGCAACGGGACGGAGGAAACCGCGTGCCTGCTGTTCGCGATCGGAGCCACCGCAACGACCGCTTGCGAAAAATTCACGCGTCCATTTGCAACGCGTTACAAAAGCGAAACCATACCGCGGCGCCTCCGAGAAAGGTTGCGACGATATAAACCTCGAGGCGAAAACCACGAGAACTGCATTTCCCTTCGACGTTTGCCAGCCAATGCGCAATGAATTTAACAAAAGCCTGCGAGAAATATTGCCGACGATGAGGAACTGTACTCGACAGCCACGAATTTTCGAAACGAACCTCATGAATCTTTCACAAGCCGCGCGTAGACTATAATACTCTGTTTCGACGACTGCCGGATTGAAAGCCGATTGATCGGGACCTCCAGTCGATGTACAAGGTGTTTCAAGGAAATGCGACCATCGGAAATCCCGAGGGAAATCTAAATCGAATCATTGTTTGTCACTCTACGATTTGTGTGATACGTTTTTTGATGTTTTGCAAGGATGAAGGTAACGCGCACAGGTTAGATCGACGTTTTCGGGACACCCGGTGGATCGGAGAGGCTCGGATGATTGATTAATAAATATTAAACGGTAATACCGAGCTAGCTCACGTCCCAGCTCGTCCATCAGCCAGTTTATGACTCGAGAGCCGTTAGAGCGACGATCAAGTTTCCAGTCGTAAAAGTCGCCGACGCGATGTCTAAAGCTTCCCTAATCGGGGTTGGATTTTCACCATTCTATACACACAACCGGTTCGGTTGTCCTAATTCTCGCTTCTCCTCGCTATAGTGTTTCTTTCCTGTTGCATGTTCCGCGTTGGCCGTGTATGTAACGGGTGGTGGAGTTAGCATTAACGAATAGACAGACGTACGATAAATTGAATCTTCTTTCTTCTTTTTAAAATAATTATGCACAACAAAGAAATACTTCCCTCTCTCGTCGAACAGGCTCGCGAGTGGGACAACTGTCCCATTTAACTGTCCAGGTAGACGACCGGCGCGATTAACGCAACAATCTTCGATTTCTCCGTGGGTCGATCGGCGAAACGAGCCTGAAAAATCGATGGAGAGAATTCCGATGGTTGGAAACGGGCTGCGATGCCGGTGCGGCGTCAATTTAATTCCAGTCGGCGTGCGCGCGGCGTCGCATACCGAATGATTTCTGCGCGCAAAAACGGTTCCAATTACCCGCGGATAGTGGAATCGATAGTGGAATCGTGTCTTTTTGCGAGGTCTCCCAGCCGTGTCAGGTATTCCGTAACCCAGTTCTCGGTTGTTCATACGTTTCTCGCCGCGCGGTATTCGAATCTTCTCGGTTGATTCGCGTGCGCCTAAGTAGCCGAGCGCCCGCGATTTTCCATCGCTCGTTGTCGGACTTCCATTGGTGCATAGGTGCGTGCCTATTTCGCCTGGCCGACCGCGTGTTGTGCAGTTGTGCACCAAAGTGCCACTGGTGGTTCTTTACCGCAACGGAATCGATAGCGCGTTCTTTTCGACTTTTCTTCGAGTACCTGCACGTTGAAGAAGCGTCGAGTGGCGTTCCCGCGTGCCTCGAAATTCTACGAGCAGTCGACAGCTAGGCCATTTCTGATGCGTCGCATTTGAATGTACAACGAAATGCATGAAACACACGGAGGAGCAAAGGGTCTTTCTTGACCTGAAGTTTAACGCACTTCTCTCGTCTCCTCTCCTTATCATATCATTTGATGTACACCCCGTGGCACAATGTTTCCGATCACAATTTAGAAGTATAAATTATTACTTTATGGAGTTAAAAAAAGTGGCTTATTAAAGAACGAAACACGACAAAATAACATAAGCATTTATTTGTCCTAACAAAGAAACGAGAAAATAAATAAAATGTTATTGAAAAAAGTTTCCAATTAATAGAACTGCTGGAAGAAAAATTGAGATTCGATTATTCGAAATTTGTTCAACAATTGCAGTTGAATTGAATTCGAGTCGATTGTTGAACAAATTTGGTGTTAGACAGTGTAAATCGAATCGGAAACTTTTTTCCGTATAACATTTTGTTTATTTGCTCGTTCCTTTGTTAGAACAAATGAATGCTTATGTTATTTTGTTATATTTCACTCTTCGATAAGCCCTTTTTTGAACTGCATAAAGTAATAATTTATACTTCTAAATTGTGAATGTTTTCTCGAAAATCGGTATCAATGTAGAAATAATAAACTGTCACATTGTGTAACCTGCGAACAATCTTAATTCATAACTGATGCAGGTTGATTCCACGAGTGCAGTGGAGATTTAATAAATACTTAATAAACATAACATATTTATGATTCTTCCTTTCGATTCCTCTGCGGAGTCGCTAATGTAAATAAGAGACCGTTCCGCCGTGTTTGAACGGGCTCTTACCGCTGCGCTCGTCCTCCGAGTCGGTCGTCCGAGGAAAAAGTTGATTCCAGATAGATGGACAGGGAAATCAGGGAATACCAAGTGTATTTACGTTTGTTAATAAATTCCAGAGACATATTTTACGACTGGACAAGGAAAACGCGGAGAAAGAAATATTGCACTGGAAACCTTTTGCGCAATTATTTCCGAGGACCGCGCGCAAACATTCAAATGTAGATAAATAAACGTGCCGCGGAACAGAAATTGTTGCTGCCGTGACGCGCAAATAGTTTGCCGGCCGTAATCGACGGCAGCAAACGGGAAAAGAAAGAAGCGCGCGTCGATCGAAAGCTGTGAAATAACTCATGCGCTAAAGACAACATTGACGCAGTAAATACCGGCGCGGTCGGTGCATTTATGCTATGCGATATCGTCGAAGGGCTGGATTTCACGGGCTGCACAAAGAAGCGTCTTGTTGTACAGCGTAGCCGGAGACCGAAGACCGTAAATTACCGACACGGCGCGATGCACTGTTTTTATATCGGTTGCGCGTCCCTCCGGCCAATGACGGGCCGGTTACGTCGCCGCTATAAATATTAATCCTATAATTGGCCAACAAAGTGATTTACTCGCCTCGTAAAAGCACGCGGCCGTTATTTATATCGTCGCATGCGAGAACGAGGCTCGGTAACGGAATCTGTTCGCGTGGGCAACGCGTGGCCAGGAAAACACGGGGCCGATTATGCTACCGGTCGATCATGTGTCCACTATCGATTCTGCTAACCAGTTGCACATACGGTGCTCGACTCTTTTGGAAAATATATCCGAAATCTTGTAAACCAGTCAATTCCATTGGCTCGTAACGAGGACAAGTCCTATATATTTTTTTTATTATTATTAACAAAGTGGAGAACTCTGCTAACCAGTTGCACATAAGGTGCTCGACTCCATTTGGAAAATATATCCGAAATCTTGTAAACCAATCAATTCTATTGGCTCGTAACGAGGACAAGTCCTATATATTTTTTTATTATCATGAACAAAGTGGAGAACTACGTCGATCGATCCAGAGCTACGACGAACGATCAAAGCCCTCGTCCCGCCAAACGAGACTAATTTAAGAGTCCAAAGGAAAAAAATTGGAAAACCGCCGCGCACCGTCAGATTTCCACTCTTTCGTTTCAACTATCGGCTCTTTAAGGGCAGGATTAAATTGAGTTTGAACGAGTTCGGACAGCGGTCGGATGAAATATGTAGGACGTAAAGGGCACTCGGCTCGGATGGGGGCAAGAAACCGCGAGAGCCGGATGATGGAACGACGTTTTCGAACTTCCTGAAAATTTCAGAATCGAAGAACGATATTTCTCGAGAGTCCGGGGTCAGGAGGGGAGCAAGTTTCCAGTTCGAACAGCTTGTTCGCTGCGAGTTTTTTCCGCAGCTTAACGCCAGCACAGCTGAGCTGCTCCGATTGTTAATATAAAAGATGTTGGAGTTGAGATCGTTTGCAGTTTGATGTTCAACATGTCCGCAGTCGGTTTACTGAAATTTACTCGTGGTTTTATGACTCTAAAGCTGCGTCCACACCGAAGAGTTTTCGGAGCAGAAACAAAATGATTGCCGAGTTGCAGAAGACGTTCCGCTCGCGACTTCCGGCAAGCTTTTTCGACAGAGATTTCGCGGATTTCCTGGCGACGTCGGGTCCGCGATGGACGACATTATGCATCGCACAGGAAAGGATCGCCGACGCGAACGAACGCGCGTTGCCGCCCGAGAAGATTAATGCATTCGTGCACGTGCATGTTACGTGCACCACGGTCCCGGGTAATCAGCGGCCGCCGCCTAGGATCCGCCAGGAACGATTTCAACGTTTAATATAATGATATTAATGTTTTCCGCGGGAGGACGTCTGCACGGCCGTAAATTAAAGATTGTCAAACGCCGCTAAATTGCGATTCATACCGGTTTCCGCGCCCACTGATTCATCGAGCGCCGTTTCCGCGCGATCGCGAGTGTTAACGTTTCATTTAACTATCAACATCCGCGTTGTAATCGCTGTAGTCTTGAATAGGCGTGCTGGTTCTTTTTGGCAATCGCTCGGGGAGATGTTAATTCTTATTTTTCGAAGACGTTTTATGACATTTAAAGTACGGCGAGTATCTTCGTGGAACGTTTCGTTCTGTTTCCACAATCTTGGAGGGTTGGAGTCCTTTTTGGCAGATGCTCGCGAGGATATTAATCATCCCGGTTTCTTCGAAAATATTCCAGCTCTTGATATTAATATTTGAAATTCTACTTGGAATTTCTTGCGGAGTCGTGGAGGGCCATAATTTCTTTGATAAATGTATTTCTTCGAGTTCTGCTATTCCACTGGATTTCGGAGTCTTTGGAAAAGAAGTAATAGTTTGATCAAATGAAATGTGGCTCTGTAAAGAGCTTCTCGAATGTATTTATAAAATAGTTACAGTTTAATAGAAATATTCATGTTCAATTCTTGTGTATATCTAACCGAATTGTTTCTTTGCTTCCAGGTAAAAACGCTCACCATTTCGTACCTAAACCAAACCATAATCCTAAGGGGATTTCGAGCGTAACATGGGGCTACAGCGAAGAGCCTTTCTTCTTAGAAAAACCTAGATCACGACTCTACGAAACGAAGGTAGGGTGTTCTCGCATCCAATTTTGCTAGCTCGCAGCTGCAAGTGAAGTCTTAAATCAATCGGCGACTGGTCCCGCGGGATCAGGGGGTGGAAACAGGGGCGGTGGTTGGTCCTGGAAAAGCACGCGGGGGCGTTAGTCTAAGGTTGCACTCAACTCCATAATTAGTTGGGAACCCGAGGCCGACGAAGCTCTCGGATTTAATATCTTAACGCCCTCCTTAACGCGCCTCGAAATTTCGTGCGCGCCGCGTAGCTATTGGCAAGCCACGTCGCCGTCGAGGCTCTAGTTCCCCGCAGAAACTTTATATCCCCCTTCTACAACCCCCCCAGACGCTTATTTCTGCGTCTGTACCCCTGCCTGTCTGTTTTCATCCCCCCGTTCTCCACCCAGGGTCGCGCGAGCTGCCAGCCAGCGGTTTTCGATTTCGACGCGCGAAAGACTTCGGGAAACACGCTTCCACCAAACTTCCTTGCCTTCCCACGCGTTCTTGCGACACCCTCGCACTGCGGAAACCTTAAGCCACCCTCGTGCCCGCTGCGAGTGCTCGCTCAAAAAATTCGCTTTTCTATGTTTCTTATCAAAAAGATCATTGTATTCGCCTGGTGCTAATGACCAGAAAAATGCAACAATGATATGTAAAAATATTCTGGAAAATCTAAAACATGTTCTAGAAAATCTAAAACATGTTCTAGAAAATCTAAAACATGTTCTACAGAATTTAGAAGGTATCTTGGAAGGTGCTAATGACCAGAAAAATGCAACAATGATATATAAAATATTCTGGAAAATCTAAAACATATTCTACAGAATCCAGAAGGTATTCTAGAAAATGTAAAAATATTCCAGAAATTCTAACAAATTCTCCACACCGTGAAAAAAGATTGACGACAGGTAGGGAAGGAACTGCAGGCTCGCGGGAGAATTTATTTAGCCAAAAATCGACATAAACTTCGAAGAGAACGCAGCGTGCTGCATCATTCAAGCCTAGGATCAACGAACGCTCGGACGGAACCGCAATATCGTTCGCGTCGCCGTGTATTCGCAGTCGCGGCACGATTTTCCGTTCACCTAAACTTTCCCCGAGTTAGTCCTCGCGGCGTCGACAATGCCCTAACCCCTCCTCGCCCCCTAGCATTCACGTGTTTCATCTTCTAGAAGTTCGCGGCGCGTTTGCAGCCCCCCACCCTCCCCGCAACGGGGGTTAATAAATTCTCGAGGTTTGACGTCGCTCCAACGGAAACCGATCTCGCCTTGTACACCTGACTGTGTTAGGCTACCCATGCACTTAGTGCTTGTTGCGACCAGCTGGAACTTCCGGAAGACGCGGAATTTACCTAAAGTTGCCTAATTGTTGCTCTTCCTTGTGGAATTTTACTGCTGCTTTCCGTGGACGATGTTTGCTTGAGGCTTTATTGATCCTCTTCCTTGGACGATTCTTTATTGAGGATTTGCCGTTGCTTTTCGTTGGACAATGTTTTCTTGAGAATTTGTTGTTACCGTTTCTTCAACAATGCTTTATTGAGACCGTGTAAGCTTTTATAGCGGTACGGTACTTTAGAAAATTTATTAAAGACGTGTTCTTCTACATTGGCAATCGTTTATTTCCGAAAGTAACCATTAAATGTATATCATCGAGATTTCTTATTGTACGCGGGCAACATTTATTTATCAAACGCAACATCGGTTTTCGCAATTAAAATGTTCACAAAGACAGCAGGGTTGCGAATGTACCTCAAAATCCATCGAATCAATGAGACAAATTTCGAATTGTCAATCACGACCACCGATTTCCATTCACGAAAATCCACCGGGATTCGATGAATAATAATCACGGAGTACAAAGAGGCGGTCGAATAATTAGTGGAGAGAAAGAAGGAAAAGTGATTATCGCCGAGCGAATATGCTTATCGTGGTCTCTTTATAAAATGTGAATAATGTATTCGCATACGGAGTGGTTCAGGAGTGATTCTGTTTAACAGAATTTCGAGATAGTTTGTTGGATAATTGGGATGCGAATGATACCGTTTGAAAAAATAAGTTTAACGGTACACCTAGCACAGTGAAATGGCCGGGGGGCCTAGGAGAAGGCAGAGAGACAGTCGGTGAGAGAGGTGTCGGTGATCGCCGTGGCCGATCCCCGATTCCAATTATAACGCGGAGCTTTGTTTAATGCGCAATTGCCATGCGTGTGGAACAGTTTGCTTCGTTGGCAGAGCGCAGCCAGCCACGTGCTGATAAAACGATCACCGGTCCAGCGGCGCGAAGTGTTATCTGTCTGCGGCGAACTGGCCCGGGTCCGCGTTTTACGCTCCCGGACCCGGGTCATTATCGGGGCCGCCGATTGAATATTATAATCGTATCGGGGCGCTTAAGCCTCCCGGACGCTTTCATGCACCCGCGTATCGTCTCTCCGTTGCGTTGGATCGCTCGCGCCCCCGTCGCATCGGCCGGTTCCATCGAGTCCCATCGCAACGGGGATCGCGAGCGCCCGAGCACGCGATGGTAATTGTAGATTCGCGTTATTACGCCATAGACAGCCGCCGCCGTAAAATAAACCGGCCTCGCCCTGAAATAGTTTAATCGGCGTGCACGCTTCGCCGGAAGGTTAAAGGCCACCGATCGATATCTTCCGGTCCCGGTAAAATTATCCAACCCTCTCGAACGCTGCTGCTCTGTCGCTTTTAGCAAGCCTCCGAATAACCATGGTGTCGATTTCGCCTCTGCCTGCTCCTGCTGTCTGATCCATCTACCACGCGCTGCTCTCCCTCTCTAACCCGCTATCAAAATATCGATTTTACTCGTCCGCGTTTCTACCTTCGAAAATACGCGACTCGAGCGCAACTGGAATTCGGTTATTTCCGACCGAACCACCGAATACGGATTTATCGATTTTTCCGACGTCAAGTCGACCTTTTCTTTCGAAATTAATAGAGTTATCGCAAAGCAGGATTTTCCAGCTTCTCGTTGGAAAATTTAGTTATTTCTCCAGCTTCAATTTGAGTTCTCAAATTCTTCAGAATTCCTAGACTTTCTAAAATCTATTCAAAGCAATCTCTAAAAATCGAACCACTCTCCCCGATCTACCTTCCCGAGGTTTTATCGATCGATCAACGTGAATTCAAGTTTTCCTACAATCCTGAACGTCTTTATCACAAATCGCGATCTCCCAGCTTCCATTCGAATTTCCAGAAGTTCGTGCTTCTCGCTATTTAAACTTGGAGCACGTTCGATTTCGCGAAAGTTCACGTTTACAGTAAAATTTTGTAAACGATCAGATTTTGTCCGAACGGATTACGGGTAGCCAGCGAGGTTGGAAAATTTTTGCTTGATTCCAAGACTTCCAGACTCCTCGGCGGATCAATACGCTCCAAGCAAAATATCGAATAAAACATCCGGAACGACGCACGCCGCTATTCCATTTTAATCCGTTCCATTCTACTTTTTCCTGTTCGCTGTGATCGATGCGAACAGCTTAACGGGAGGTAGAACTGGTGGTCGATACACAGCCGAGCACGCTGGATGAAATATATCCGCGTGTGCGGAGCTCTTCTGTTTCGAAAATTTTTTTGATACCCGATACGCGCCATCCGAAACCGCGTATCAACTCACCGAGATCGAATTCTTTCGCGCCAATTAAAGGGGTATGTAATTGAAAAATTTCATCAATTTCTCTCTCTTTCTCGGCGATCGTCGAATTATTCCGTGGCGTATCGGCTACATTAATCATGGATCTATATGCACTTACACAAATACGGAAAAAATCGATCGTGGTTACACTGACTCGCGAGAAAGAATTTAATCCCTCTGTCGTACAATGTATCAAATAAAAATGGATAACGCTCTAGATTTTTGAAGAACCTCCTCTTAATTAGACGAAGTCAGAGATACGACGGCTTCAGCCGGAAATTTCACGAGAGTTTCCAAACCGAGAGGAGTGGAAACAGTACTCAATGTCTCGGTCGTCAGAGACTTCAGTTTTCGGAACGAGGCGAAATGGATGTTTCCCGGACGCACGGGATATACCATGGCCGATAAACATCTCCGGGGTGAAATCCATCGGGGGATACAGGGGGTAAACATCAGATAAGCCGGCTGGGTCGGTCGATTTAAGCAATTTAGGGAAGATCCAGAATCGCATGGAAAATAAGATAACAGGACGAAGCACGTGCCATCTGTCGCGAAGCCACCGATCGTCTATCTCCGGCGAGTCAACGACGCCGCGGCCTGCCACCATCTGCTTTCCCAGATGTCTCGTCTATTTGCCCTAGCCCTAGAAAAAAATGTTTAGCTTCGCGATGCTATCCCATAAACTATAAACGATCTCTGTGGCCTGGGTCCTCCGGGACCGAAGGTCGTCTCGTCTGAAACAATAAATGGACTCGGCTAAATAAATCTTATCCTCTGGAACACGCTAACAAACGACCCCTTCGCAAACAACGAAATTGCTGGTCGCTCTCGATGGTAGCTAGAGTGGACAAGATCGCGGATTCTTCAACAAATCTTCCAAGCTGAAGAG
>CM052341.1:5899899-5994099 GCA_028455595.1 Lasioglossum vierecki | reverse complement strand
TGGTATTTTTAAAAATTTATTTTTATTTTTGTTTCATTTTATAGATATGAAATTGATACAACACCTCATAGGATACTTAAATGTTTAGTAATTTATTGGACGTATTTAATAGTCGAAACAATATTTCATTTCAGAAAATAACAAGGTGAACAGTTATTTTCCGTTGTCTTTTGTTTGAGGGTTAAATTCTGAGATCCACAGAAGTGGTGCAGGATTGGATTTTTTATTTCCGACACACCGTTGTTTCAGAAACGTAAATCAATTATGTAGTACGTTCTGCGGACAGTTTTGAGTCGTCACTGGAAGAAAAACCGTGATATACAAGTCCCGAGACGGAAAGAGAGTACTACGATCGATGATCCCTCGATCGCGAAGAGGTGTACTCCTCGCGGCGTGGATTGATGTTTCAATGGTCTGAAGGGTTGGGGAGTCGTATTTATAGGGTTTAATCGATGACACGGTTATCCGGCGGCATCGAGGCTCGCGACCCGCATATCCTCGGTTCGAATACGAATCGACGTTATAATATTGCCACTTGCCGCAGATGATGACGCGAATTGCAGTCGTCATCCTTGATTACAAAGATAGCCTAAGGCGCAGCAAGAGAGAGAGAGAGAGAGGGAAGCGGAGACGTTCATTGATTAACTCTCGAGCGACGAGTTTCAGGGCAATTCTATTTCCGTGGCTAATTCATCCGCAGGCCGAATCAATTATAATAAACAATCTCGCGTGCGAGATCGCCGCGGTAACTAGACAAATCGACCGGTGAACCGAACATAAAGAATTTCACCGTGGATTTTAAATGGCTGAAACGCGAATCCGATGTCTTATTTGGTGATTAGCGAGTATTTTGGGGATCGAGCAAGAACAGTAGTGGAATTTAGAGCAAGCATGCAACAACGAGTCCAAGGAATCATCAGCCACAATTATCGCAATTGTTGGCCCCATTACCGCGATAATGAGCGAAACCGCCCCTTAACCGGTTCACGTATTTTAATTATCATAAATGTAGTTACGCGCTCTGTACAAAGCGACGGTTCTAACGCACGTATCCCGCTGTTTCGGAGCTGGCTTATTATTTTACCTACCGCCGTAAACACTGTAATCGCAATTAGCCTGGCTCTGATTTCGCGCGTTTAGTCGCGGGACGTTCTTCTCAAAAATCTCCTCGAAGCTTCCTCCTAATTGGACACAGGATTTTCGAATAAACTGTGACATTGAGTTTGTAGACGGTTAGCGGAAGATTTGTCGCCAGTTCGCGTGGTAGAGATGTCATTTCATAGAGAATTCTCTATTACCAGAACTGTGAAAGAACGAACGAGGCGAGAAATGATCTAGCAGCCTCGCCAAGTATTTCGTTTATTTTCTATTTAATTCTCCTAATCGTTTAATATTAGAGTCGTGCGAGGTACAAATTACAGACGGCGAAGATTACAGCGTCATATGAATTGCAGGATCTAGAAACAGTGGAGTCCGTGCGTGTGAACCCCGTTGTCAGATCAGAGACAAACTATTACCGTCTTGGATTCATTCGCACATAATTATTCTTTGATTATGTTTTTAATTCTGATTTGATCAATATCCAAGTATACTACCGCTTGTAGAAATCGCGGAGTCCGTGCGTATATAAATTCTTCCGTGACTCTGAAAGCGAGCCATTCCTCCGTTAACACAATCGCCGAGTAATTCCCTCTTAACAAAATCATCCGTAAACCGATTTAAGTCGTCGCAGAATGTAGCGTGGCAGTAATTCGCGAAAGGAGAGTAAAATAGCATGAGGGACACGGGACGACCTCGGCCGTAGAGACACGGTGCATTGCTTAACGAACAATCTACGGAGAATTCCAGGCAACTACAGTCGACTAAACTCTCGTAGCAGCTCACGGGGACTCTGGCAATAACGGAGGAGGAGCGTCTGCAGGCGTTTCGCGATCACGTTCGCAACCTCTGTCACCCGATACCACCTCCCTCGGGCTCCTTAGGTGTCTCGCTCTTTTTTCCGTGACGTCTTTCGCCTACCACCTCCACTCTCTCCTTCTCTCATACTCTCTCTCTCTCTCCCTCTCCATCTCTCTCTCTCTCTCTATGTCTGTCATTACTTTCTCGTTTCATCTGCATCGCGAAAACGGAGTCGCGTTATATACGATTACGCGGAGGAGGACGTTGAGCCAAACAACGCCAGACGGAAAATCGATATGGAACGATATCTCGGCTACCCCCTGTCCCCTACATCGAGCAATATCGTCGGCGAGATCGTCGAGGATCACGTTCGCGAGGAACGTTTGTGCTAGTCGAGACGGCAGAATTCGATGATTTCAAGAACATACTACAATCTCTACCTCCCACTATCTCACTCTCACAGTGTCTCGCTTTGTCTATTAAGGAAAGATCACCGGCTAATAGAAGTTCGAGAGAACTTTGCAAGGGATTAAGCAACTCGAAACTCTAATTGGGATTCGAGGATGACTACGGCCGATGGGAATCAGCTGCTGATAAATTTAGGCCCGGCTAAAAGTGGACCGAAAGTCAGGGATTTCGTGGAAAGCCGCGGATCGTTCCACTTGCTTGGGAAAAAATAGATCGCGCTCGATACTTCGATGACCTCTCTCCGATCCCGCAGAAAAGGGTTCGATCTTCAACCCTTAGAAATGGCTGTACCATAAGTTTTAATATTGTTCAACTATTTTGAATATCGTCCACTCAATTTTGCTATAAATGCACGAGATCCGCACTCTGCTAATTACTTATTAAATAGTTAAGTATTGTACGAGGTATTATATCAATTTTATACACATGTCAGCAATTATTTTTCAACTTCCGGTGTACTATAAGTTTGAATACTTTTCAACTATTTTGAATATCGTCCACTCAATTTTGCTATAAACACATGAGATCCGCAGTCTGTTAATTACTTACTAAATAGTTAAATATTGTACGAGGTATTATATCAATTTGATACACATAAAGAAGAGATGTTTAATATTCGAGTTAAGGCAGCTCCGAGAAAAGAATTGCTGTAACCAATTATTTCGTCGAATTTTTCTGGTGCCTGCTCTTCAGATACAGGATCACGTTTTTTCTGTTTGCGAGTTCAAGTAACTAGATCGGATTGCCTTCGACAGGGTTCAGCAAACGTCCAGACATCTCTCGAACTTTTCAAAAGCGCGAGATCCGCTGGTCCGAGCTCATAGGTTTGTTTCCTTCCGGCCGCGATACCAAAGTTGCGAGGCGCCCTTGGCGGATACGTGACCACGCCGTTTCCTTCGAATTCTTTTTTTCTCTCTTTCTTTCCACGATAGAACCTGGTGGAAAGTTCTGTTCGGATTCCGACTACGTAGTCGAACATAGGAGGAGAGAGAGGAGAGAAGAGAAGAGGTTGTTGCGCGGCTCGTAACGTGCTTCTTGGAATTTTTACAAGCGGAATGCAAAGTCGAGCGCAGTGTAAAGTTGTTTAATCAAAATGTGCCTGGCTCTCTCTCCGGACGGTATTTTCGCTCGGGGAAATATTTCACTTCTCGCGGAAAGGAAACGGCGTTTGAACTGCGGAAGAACTTCCGCCTGTCTTGATCGGAGGAATCGTGTAAATAAATATTGTCTGCAAAAAAAAATTTGTAACTTCTTAGACGGTGCTGCAGAACTTTTGCATTCTTCGTTCGATGCAGCGGAGATGCCCGAACATAAACGCCTCAGTATTTTGTTCTGTAAGAGTAGCTAAAAAAGTAGATCAAATTTGATTATTATTTGTATAAGATTAAAGTATATTCAATGAATTACCCAGGAAAACAACTTTACAAATTCAATAATTATGGAATTAACAAGCTTGCTGAAAAGAATTGAGGTTGTCTCCGGTGCAAGACACTAAATATTGCCGCGATCTCGCTCGTCCCGATCAGGATCGTGCGGTTAGGCTCGGTAACCACGGTGCACCGCGGTGGTGGGGCGAGGCTCGTATGCATCAATAAATATATGCGAGCCGGCCGGTCGCGTTCTCATGCGAGATGCATACGCGGCGCGTATGTGCATCGTGCAGGTACGCCGCGTGCGCGCCGTTGCATTCGTAAAGGCCGCTGCACCAGAGAACCGCCGACGCGGACGTCAACAAACAAGCGCGACTGTTGGGACGAGTTCAATGCGCTTCGGTGACTCTGACAGTGGCGGAAGGGGCCGGGGGAATGGTACAAACCAGAGAGGGAACAAGAGAGATAGAGAAAAGGATGACCGGGGGTTGCGCGACGACGGAACGAATATTATTCCAGGGGATAGGGAGCACACCCTTTCGGCACAATGAGATCGTTCACGGGAATAATTAGCGCCGCATTGTGCAATTTTAGTGGATTAGGAGAGACCCGACCGGGCCCTTCGATTTTCTCTGTTCGTGTCTCTTTGACTCGCTTATTGCTTCTCCAAATTGAAAAAGTTGGCTGGGAAAATTCACTATGCAGTTGGGTCTCAGAGATTAACAATTTTTTAATAGGTTGCCTCTAAGAGTAGTTTTTAAGAAAATTAATTAATGGCATGGTTGAAAACATTAACGAACGAGAAGATAGTATCTAACAATATGGAATGTGCACACAGTGAAAGAAACTTTTCGGACAACCTAATACATTTGTAACTTAAAAAACTCGGAAATTGTGTATCAGCTTGTTGGTACACTGGTGGATTCATTAAATTTTTTTCTTTAAACGAATGAAACGCGAACGTCCATCGCGATCAATCGAATCGCAACGCGATGGGATGACCCTGTAATATATTTACTTATATTATTATATTTGCTAACTAAACCGAATGGTCGGCTCGGAAATTGCATCCCCGCCGCCGGGGCCGACTGGTTTACAGACATTTCATCGGCCAGTTAAACCAGGAATTTTAGAGCTATTCAATTATTTTTAACGCGTTAATCGACGATTTCCCCGGGGCCACTAACGTAATGACGGCACGCTTTTAGTGCGATATTCCCGGAGATAATGGCAACAGGTATACGAGATTTTTAAACCGTATTTTCGAGCCTGATAGCTTTTCGCAACGCCACTTGCCTTTGCAATTACATTATATTTCCCGAATATAATGTTTCTACCTTCCACCTCAAAGCTTTCAGTTCATTTGATTCGTTCGTTGATGATAATTACATGTTTGCATACTATTTTCAGCACAGGGGTTGGAACATTTAACCCTTTGCACTCGGTGCTACTTTAACTCGAAAATTACACGTTTCCTCCAAGCTAATTTCATTCTATATTAATCGTTTTCTTGGTACGAGTATAAAATTGATGTAGTACCTCATACTTAGTTTAGTAATTGGGTATATATACCAGCATATTTAATAATCTAAACAATATCTTGAGTACAGCAATTAAGGATCAACCCGTTTTACTAATTACTCGAAAAAAAGTCGAACAGAAATGAATAATTCACAAGATCGTCACCTCAACTTTCACTCGCTCGATCCCATCAGCCAACTCTCCGCTTCAGTCCCATTCCCAGACTCGTTTTACCCGATCGAATCGCCTACTCGGGATCATGGGAACTTGATTTGGTCACGGGCTCGAACCCTGCGCCACCCTCGATCAGGAATCGAAAACACTTTTAGCTCCAGCTGTTCCGGAAACCTGCAGCTCACTTTCCAGGTATCCACTATCAGCTGGAACGACGCTACGCGTGAAACACAATACTCGAGAACGTAGCGTCGACGCGAGAGAATCGTGGGGCCTGTTTGCCGAGCCACCTACGCATCCAACGTATCCGTAAGCAGACGATTACCTCGATAAATTTCATGAATGAGCCCGCGGCAGTCATTGACTCTACTCGTGTCGGGGTTGCATGAAAGAAGCGACAAAAAAAAAGGAGACAGGAAGAGGCTCTACAGTGGTATACCTCCCCCTTGTTCACCCTCTTCTGCTACGGGCCAACCAGTCTGCTTCCCTTCGTTGCTTCAGGGTTTCTCAGACCACGCGTTTCCCTCCTTTTGGGCTGTAGAGTGAGAATTCTTCGGGTATCGGGTTCTACAGGCTGCTCAAAATGCCCAGGTCTCACTGTACTTTACTTATTGTTGAGTTTCTGAATGCACGAGCAGAATGAACATTTTTTTACCTTATTTAACGTCGCTTTTTTAATTCTTCTATGAGAATTATTTCGCGACTTACAGTTTAGATTAAAGGTGCGTTCCGAACCATTTTGGGCACTATTTAGATGGCACATGCAGAATGAACATTATTCCATGTTAATTGTAGGAGGTTGCAGCTACTTGCACGTCCTGTGCATGACGTTTCCCAGCAATCTAGAGCAATTGTCGACCTTTTTCCGAGAACGTCCCTGTTCGTTCAAGGTGTGTAAATGAAAGAGCCGAGGGGAGAGAGGTTCGTTGAGAAACACTGCGCCGTGGCAGCTTCGTCAAAGCGTGATGCACTTAGCTGCCGGCGTGTACCGTTTCGCGTTACGCTATTGTGGAGGGCCCTTGTCCCTCGGCACACTTCCCATTGTCACGAAGAAAGTCGGTTCGCTCGGAGGCAAAGTGTGCCGCGCAACCTGTGCGAGCCTCGATTTATTTTAGCGCCGGTTCCTCTCCGACCCCTCTCTCCTCGCTCTTCTTCTCTCCTCCGGTGAATTTTCGCGCGCGCGAGAAACGCGGATAGAAATGGCGTCCTAGAGGAAAGCTGGACGGGGAAAGAGACGAGGAATCAGCGCGCGTATCCGCGTCGGAACGCGCCGGTTCTAGGTTTACGGAAGACCGGTTTCGCGTTATACGAACGTAATCGAGCCGCTCGTCTTGTTTTACTCTAGCTTTTATTGCGCCGCTGCTAGAGAGACCCGCTAGAGACGCGGAATTCTAATTCCGTCCTGAAAGAATCCGTCGGAATTTCATATTTACGGAAAAATATTTATCAACGATATAGAAACCTGTCTTGAACACATTGCAAACAGTTCCATGATCTTTCATCATCCAATTTTTTTGTAATATATTATAAAAAATCACTTTTATCATCGAATCAGTAATTTGAAGTAAAAATATTAAAAAACGGAATTTTTCAAGTTAGTTGCTTACAGTGGCAGAATACGGGAGACTTTGAACGGTGATCGATACCCGGTGTTGATTATAAGCAGTGTCCACGAGACCCAGTTTCCGTAACCGCAAACATTTGCAATTTCGGAGCCGAGGAAACTCTAGACTGTTTATTCTCCTTACCGTTTTTGCGTAGAAGCTTTCTTTCGGATTGTACGGCAGGTTCTCTCGGATTTCTGCTCCTATAATGAATATTTTTGGCCGTGGCTCCGTCATGCGGCGTTTCACCGAGTTTCCCCCCGGCGAGCGGCAAGGCGCGACGCGGCGACTCTTGACTTGGCAAAGCGTGCCAAGTGGCCACTCGGTTGAATTTTTAATAAATGTCATATCCACGTGTTTTTCTTCCGCGACAGACGAACTGGGTCAGTCGCTGTTCACGTCGTCCGAAAGTAGATTCGGTGGATGAATACGGAAACGCGTCTGTCTGCAACAGTTTCCATCCCGAAGAAACCTTGTGTCACGATGCACGACGCTGCATCGCTGGAAGCGTCCTGCACTAATACTGCATCCTTCTTGCTGGAAAATAATCGTGGAAGAGAGGACGTTAAAATACGGGGACGCCCGTTTATGGCTTTCGACTGCAATTTGTTGCGAAGAACATGCAAAATGTTTCTTGAGAATCTTGTAGAGTCTCGAAGATTCAATTTGGATTTAATTGAGAATTATTGATTAAATAAGTTCCTTTGTTTTTGTAAAGGGTTTCTCCTCAACGCTCACATGGTTCAGTGTTCGGTTTAGTACTCAATATCGTGGAATACAGTGACACGCAAAAACATTGATAATTAACACATATCAAGTACGATTTAAGTTTAATTTACACGTGTTATCTTATTGCAAAAACTCTTTAACTCTTAATTAGAAGTCCTCGCGTCTCGTGTGCTCGTATTCTCTTCTTAAACACTGTGCCTACTCTTAAATTTCTCCGAAGAAATCTTTTCTTTCTCTTTCTTATTTATTATTTATTATTCAAGTCAATTAATTTAAAATCAATTGCAAAATTTGTCACCGAACAGACAGACAAACGAACAAACCACCCAGAAAGCGTGCTGATAAAAACGTGGTAAAATACTGTAATTCGTAAATATGAACTCGGGAGGTACACAACACCTCCAACATCTCAAGAATTTCACGAAGTATGAAAACATTCGTTCGATGCCAAGCAATTCCGTTCAAGGGCGATCGACCCTCTTATCCGTGGACGTCGATTCCTCAGCAGGATCGTGCAATAAATTTCCTAATCCTGGGTCCTCGTGGTAGCCCTGGGATCCCTGTAGGACCATCTTCCGGTGGTCCCTGCGAGACGCACGAAGCTTGGCGGTCGTCCGCGCAATATTTCACGCTCCCCCGGAACGGTTTTTCGTTCGACTCGTCGAAGGCGTGCGCGCGCGAGCGTGTGCGCGAGAGAAGGGAGAGTGCCGGCCATTGGTAATTCATGCGGCAGGAGTTGCGTTATAAGATTAATGAACAAATAGCCCTCCCCGCGGCGAAGCAAGAGTGAAAGAGAAAGACGGAGCAAGACGGAACGGCTCGGATGAGACGGAGCCAAATATGGCGTTCTCGCCCTCGGCTCGCATGAATGATGCAACACGAGCTCGCCCGTGGATTTACAATCGAGTCATTATGCAGCGTGCACAACGGGGCATCGCCCTGTGCTCGACGCCTCTTCCCCTCGAATTTTTTTTCAGGTTTTTCGAGACGCGACGCGCCGCGAAAAACGTTCGCCGTCGGGCTTATCGACGGCTCGTTGCTCGATATTCCGGTACGGTGACGCGTTCGATTCGACCGATGTGTTCGGTATCGACACGGGAAATCGCGTTTCGAGATTGTTAAGCCAGCCGAACATTCGAAGCTCCTACGAGCCGCTTTCGTGCCCGATGTTCACGTCGTTATCTCCGTTCTCGATTTTCATCGCAGCGGCTTTTTAATTTTCTGATGGAATCTCAGGATTCGTCGGTAATGACTAATCGTCGCTGTTATCGCTCAGTTTCGATAATTCATCGGGAAACGGTTGATCAGTGTCACGCGGGTCAGAAACTCGGCGCGCGTCCGTCGCTCCGTTCGAGATAACGAGCTCGGAAGCGACACGGTCCCCATTAATTCCACTTCCTCCGACAAATTGCTTTAACGCGCACGCTTCTTCACCTCCGACAATGCAGAGATAATTCCCGTCGGCGTTACATTATTGCCGATACCGTGGCCCGCGATACGTTCGCTCGTTCAGCGCGATCGACACCGCGAACTCAGTGAAATTCGATCATCTCGCAGCAGAGCCCAATCAACCACCTCGCCGACAACTCGAATTTTTATAAATTCACCAACAACATCCCGGACACGCAATTATAGGTAGAACGGAGACTACAAACGGCGCGGACAAATTGGCTCGCGTTTAAAAATCAGGTTAACCGCGATAGAATGATTAACGGCGGCCCGCATCCGGCCCGTGGAATTTCGCGAGAAGTCGCGAGGATTATTTACGGGGCAGCGGGGGAGCCAGCCGCGGGATATGAAAATATCAATGAGAATTGGACCAGTGCCATTACCCTTTCATTCCACGCGCGTCTCGAACAGAGCCGAAATTTGTTACGTGCCAGATTACTCAAATCTAGCGTGGCGCCGCCGCGGCAATCGGGATATCCCGAGAACCACCGACAACCGCGCGACACAGGCCTCCTCGTTAACGAAATAAATACTTCTATTCCGGGCACAATCGACGCCAAACCCCTCCGGCGATCTTATAAACATGTCCCGGACTACTGACGGTCAGTTTTCCTACAAAGTAACCGGGCTGGTTTAGGCCGGCGCGTCCCGGAGGAAATTAAGATGCCAGTTTGACTCCTTTTACGAGGCATAAACTACGGTCCCTCGCTTTCTGCGGATCTCTGCTGCCTCCAAAGCGCGACTCCGTGTTGCCGGGAGCGGTGCACGTACACGGATCGTGCGCTGAGAGTTCTTTTAATTTAGCATTTTCATTTATGAATTGAATTCATTGGTCATATTTATGAATTGAATTAAATTGGTCATATTTATGAATGAATTCATTGGTCATATTTATGTAGGAACGAGATTCGGTTAATACGTGTACAATTGTATTTTTATATATATGTATATCGTATATGTATGCGTGTGAGTCAATCGATACGATGCTATCGATTGAAAACGTAACCAACGGCATAAACAAACAGCTGACATGAAAAGAGGCAAGCGAAATGCATGTAAAACATTAGAGCGAAATATATATGAACGGACGCGTTCACTCGGAGACGTCTTTCTATTGAAAACGAATTCGTTTTGTTATTCACGATCGTGTGCTTTCTTCAATAAATATTAACAGTTTTTTAAAAATTAAATTAAATTACTCCCCAATATATATATTTAAAATTTATACTTACCCTTTATTTTAATCTACTTTAAAACATCTTTACTCTTACATTTATGAATTGAGAATGAAATAAAGAATTCTCCGAGAATTGTGAGAATTTTTAACACAACTCGCCCGTGC
The DNA here is from genome assembly GCA_028455595.1 of Lasioglossum vierecki. Taxonomy (NCBI): domain Eukaryota; kingdom Metazoa; phylum Arthropoda; class Insecta; order Hymenoptera; family Halictidae; genus Lasioglossum; species Lasioglossum vierecki. Next base: position 5,983,543 of record CM052341.1, on the reverse strand, counting down.
ATTTGGACCCGCGTTATCGCAAGAGATATCATGTAATAGGCTGCGAACAGCAACATTGTTCTCTCGCGATCTGTTCATTAAAATTGTCGATCTTGTTCCCGCGGGCATCCTCTCGGCCGTCGAATATCGCCGAACGTATCGCTGACCGGGGACGTTCCATCAACCGTGTTTTACAACACCGTCGGAAGTCCGTCGCGATTGGCCGACGGCGTTTCTAACGACGTCGTTTCGACGGAACCGGAGGGAAACGCGCGGTATTCGTTCCTGCTGCCGGTTCGCCGCGCGTGTAATTGAACTCGTTCGCCGACCCCTTATGGCTGAATGGTACGGCGAAAGCTTGTAATTTTATATTATAAAAAGCCCCGGGCTGCCTGGGAAAGCCTTTTAAACCCTTTCGACTTCTTTCATTGCCGGGGAAATAATGATTCTATCCTGGAAACGGTGGGAAACCGTTCCACGGAACGACGAGGAATTTTTGCCGACGGTTCTCGCGATCAATTCTTCGTGACACTGGAACGATCGACGCACGAACATCTTCGATAAGTGCGCACAATGAACGCTAAAAGGGCGAACCGTGAATTCTCTGCGACCCCGTGGGATACAGGTTTTGCACTCGATGTCTCCGGCATGTTTTCACCCTTGCGGGATTTATTTCAATCCCGCGGGTCGGTCCGATATATATTTAATAAAGAAAGAATTCTTCAAGTAGAATTTTGAAAATATGAACTTATTTGTAGAACTTTGAAAAAATGATCGTAAAAAGCAGAGACTATTAATTGTTGTATCTCGTAGGTTGCTCCTCGAATTATTCTAAGGATATCCTGGAAAAAACTCGTTCAGCCACTGCACTTCTAGGTTAATAATTAAGGGGTTGCAAGATTTGTAGGAGGGATATATTGTTCGTGGTCTGATTTCCATCGTTAATGCTCATTGTTACAATCCGAATGGGATGAATGAGGGCTTAAAAGGTTTTATGGAGAAACAATATCAATTTTCGAGGGCATTAAACAATATCACTATAAACGTATAATAAACATTACTTAAAATGGATTAAATCCTATATAATTTAATGTATGTGTAACAACTTAAAGCTAAAATCAACAACACAATCCCTACTTACGATGCGAACAATTCAACATCTCGATGTTGCTATTCGCGTTCCGTTCGCAGATTTTTTTCACGGAACTTTCCGCCGCAAGGTTTCACCTCTCGCTATCGCCGAGAGAGAGCTTTCCTTTTGCTCTGTTCTCGGTGACTCTTCGGTGTCGCGCTCGCGAGCGCGCGCCTATGCTACGGCGAGAATGACTTCATTCATTTCCCATACAGACTCACGCATTCATTACGTGTTCGTCCGGCTCACACGCGTTTACCATACAAATAAGGTTAGTTCCAGGAGTTTCTGGTCTTCGTTAGCGGAGTCGGTTGAGTGGAAGAGGGTTCTCCGTGAAGGGTCGATGCGGGAAGGAGGCGCGGGAATATCGTGAAACTTTCGCATTGAACACTACCGGTATTGTCTCGCCCGCTGCCCGAGAAACCGAGAACAAGGCGACGTTGTAGGGTTTTGCTCCCGGATCTTTTGCTCCGAGCGATAACCCCTACGACGAACGCGTTAGACTCCTCGAAACAGTCGAAACGAGCCGCGACGAGGCTTTGTCGCACGCGATTTTCACGCGGAAACGAGCTTCCATCCGCGCGAACAGTTCCACGTCTCTCGAGACGTCTCGGAAGAGCATCAGACATACCTGACGTGTGATACATAAATTTCGACGACAATATTTTTGCTCGATAGTACTTTCAGCTGTATTCTCGGAAAATTTCGTTCGGCAATTCGTACAATTCTGGCGGTTATGAATTTTTATCTGCGCTGCTGTTTTCCGTAACTCGTGTCTCAAAAGGATCTAATATTATGGAAAAACTACTGAAAGATTTTTTCGCGTATCTCGTATCTTTTTCAGAGATCGATTTTTATGTCCGATTTTGCTGTTCTAATACTTTAAGAAACTGATTTATAATTTTACGCATCAAATTCGTCAGAGAGCGCGCGATAAATTGTTTCTGATTTTTCGGAACGTTTGAACGGGAGAGTACCTAGAATTGGGTTTGTGCAATTAGCGCAATTAGATCGCCGCTCGTTCCGCGATCCCGATGACGGGCCGATAAAACGTTTAACGATCCGTTGATTATAAACATCGACGTTTGGACAGACGGGCTTGCGCCGGGGTATCAGTGTTAATTGGTGTTAATTTCCTATGACAGTCGGGAGCCGTCGATCCGAATTGTTTTATCGGTAGCCATTTACACTCTGTTATGCCGTCCGCTGGCCCGGTAAACAATTGCTCAACGGGACCGGGAACGGCAACGATTGGAAAAAAGCTACGAAATTGTCCCGTTTGTAATTCGGATTAATTCCCGTGGCCTGTTGGAAACGGGTAAACGTCTGATCAAGTGAATTCCCGAAGCGTGGAGCGCTCTCGAGCCTTGTTTCGTGCTCGCCTATGGTTCTCGAGAGGACCTACATCGTTGAAACGTTGTCGATCTGCTGCGTGTGTGAACGGTAGCGTTTTTCAAGTCCCTCGACCTTTGAACCTCTCGAGGAACCTCGAGTGTTGAACGGTGATCCTGAACAGAACCGGTCCGCCTCGGAATTTTGACGCAGGGCAGACCAGGGACCTGATCCTTGTGCCCCGTAGACAGTAAACAGATAAACTTCTACCAAATTTGCTGCATCAGGCAGCCGTCGTAGAAACGAACCATATGCTACTGGTTTACGACGTTCGGTAAACACCCGGGCTCATGCAGTTATGACGCGTGCTGGTGAACGCAACAAAAATGAAACACCTCGCAAAACTTGTATAATAAAAAAATACAGCCAAGGAATTAATTACAGCATCCAATATTCGAGGGTATGTCAAATATTATCTACACTTTTTGTTCTACAATTCACTTCATGAAGCTGGTCCCTCCTTCTTACCAATGCCCAAATGTCAACGAGGACACGTGTTCCTTGCAAAGAAAAGGTTTTACTATAACAGGTTATACTATAAAAATAAAATAAACTAGGACAGAAGTCAGTGTACGCAACGTAAGAGAAGTCACGTCCAAATTGTAGATAATCTTTGACTTGCCCCAGTAATGAAATCTAACGCAACAAAGCTTCCAGTCGCACCCCAAGAGTCAAAAGATCGAGCTTCACCCCCGATTCTCTGGGGGGTGTTGGAGGGTGCGTAAATTGCAGATCGTGGCCCACTCGCCGCAAAGTGCATCATCCAGCTCGCGCATTTTTCACGGGAACGGGTAATACAGAGAGTCGGGTTAGGAGACAAAGCGGGATGGCGGAGCGTGTGCATCCCTCTCGGTACAGTTGCATCTACACATAGGAGAGCACGCGTATACGGTGAAGCGGCGCGTGCACAAGGGGACGTTTAGGCCGGTCGATTACACGCTCGAACGGCCAAGAGACGTTGTCTGACTGTGGCAGACAATGTTGCAAATCTCTCGTCGCGTGTTGCTGGCACGGAGGAGTGTGCGGCCCGTGTACGAGCGCGCACGTGCATCGAAAAGTGCAGCGCCTGGCGCAGATGCACCGTGAATACGCCTACGGAGCCTGTTGCATCCTCATCTCTCTCTCTCTGTCCTCATCTCTCCGCCTCCCTTTCCACCGAACTCTCTCTCCACGGTTTTACATTTCGACGGATTTACAATTTAAATCACGCGCGCGCCCGGATCGCGAAAAGACACTCGTCGCCATTTGGATCGGGCAATCTAGTCGTTCTTATGGCACCCCGAAATTCGATGACACACAGAGCACGAGAGCGAGAGAGAAGAGAGGCTTGTGTCCCGTTCAACTAGGCCGTCCGATGCTATTGTGTCGTGTTTTTTTTCCGGGCTCTAAGCGAGGGCCATCGAATGGCCGAGCCTTTGACAGGTGCCGCGAAATTAGGCTGTCGCTACGGGGAAATGAAAAAAGTTGGCATCGGCTTGACCTACTGCCACTTCTCGCCACGGTGCATTGTATATTGATGCCTTTTTTAAACTCGCGACCCTTTGCCAGCCTGCACAGGGGGAATGGCAGATGGCTCGATGTTGCATAGGATGCAGAGTGCATTTTAAATCGTGTGCCGCCACCGTTTCTTTTCGGCCGATTAAAATTTATGATCGTTCGGCTCTCCTTGTTCGATCTTTTGCGATAATTAACGTCCCACTGCAATTTCTAGACGAGAACAAATGGAACTTAGTCTTCTTCGCTATAATGTTTTCCCATTGAAAGTCACGTGCTTGAGCTACCCTAAAATAGGATCTTTTAAACCGAGAAAGTGCTCGTCGTTCTTAGTATTCTTTTTTACGAGCCTATTCTTCGAAACAATCGAGAAGCCCATACTTGTCAGTGTTTTATGTGTACAGGGTGCTCGGATATATTTAATCGCTGTCTCGAGGGGTGGTTTCACAAATAAAATGAGCAAAATTGAACAAGGAGTAAACTAAAACAAATCCTTCACCCAGATAAAACATTCATTATCCACGATACGTACTTCGTTTGATCGTTTCGGTACTTCGACTTCAGTAACCGCTCTTCAGCATCTTCGCTAATGAAATACGACTAACAATACTCGCGAGCACCCTGTTACAACAAAGAAACCACGGTTTCCCTTTCTCCAAGGACGGCAAGGTCGCGAAACAGCATCGATCGCCATTGGACCAATTAAAGTCCTCTGACCGTGGCGTTCGCGTCGATGCTTCGAGACGTTTATTTTCAAGGATGCGGTGCCCGCGACAGGATGAAAAATGGTAAATAGAGTCCTCGAAGCTCGGACGAGGCTCGACGCAATCCACTTACCTAGCAACGTTCCTCAGACACTTTGTCATGCAGATTCCCCATTATAATCCGTCTCTGTACAAACATTAAAACCACGAGCTTCGGTGCTTTACGCGCGCTTCAACAGAGGAGTCCGTCGAGAGTGGTATCGATCCTCGAAGGAGAAACCGATTGAAAGCGAAAGGGGGGACGATAAAAATTTCAATCAAGGAGCCCGCCATTACTTACGATCGCGCCCTTCTTTTACTGCCCTGCCAGCGGCCGGATTTCCATCGAATTCAACGCTGTTAGCAGTCGAGTCAATTTCGTTCAGTCAGCTCGGCGTATTATCTCGCGTGCAATTAGTATTCTTTCTTCAAACGCGAAGAAAACACATTGCGACTTGTCTTCGAGCCGACAATGTCTCAGGATTTTTAATAATAATTTTTAATTAGCTAAACATCCAACGATGCAGTTTCTCGCAGCTTTGGGATTCTTATCGCAACGAACGAAATACCCCGAGCTTCGTTGATTGCCGAATACGTGGATGGTTCGCCTAATCGCGGAAAACTCCCTCAGGCATTGTGCACCCTGAGCTTTTCCCCGGTAAAACGGTATTTTTCACCGTGGAAACTCGCGAGAACGAACGATTCGCCGATGCACCTTTTCGAAACTTCCGGGAAGAAGTTCCGGGGATAGGTTCGATGTAAGCGGAATAGTTGCCGAACTTCCGGGATTTTATATTTTCCCTTGGAATCCTCCCGCTCTGCTCTTCAATCTTTATTCAAGCGCTCGATTTTTCTGTAATCTTAGACGCCCCCCGGATCTCCCGCTCGAAGATTGACAGCTTTACGAGTGCTTCGTCCGGGAGGCTTTTTGTTCGTTTCCGTTCGCGTATCTTATCCTCGCGATTCCTCTTCGCGAAACTCGTTTGCTCTTCATTTTATTGCGATGTAATTTCTCGCCGTTATAGCCCCTCTTGACGTTCTACTAAATATCGAGCACGGACGAATAATTTTTTGCGTTCGACGGAAAGCGAATCGATGAAACGAGAGAAAAACATCGACAGACATTAAAAACGTAGCTCTCTCACAAGCTTGAAACTAATAAGAAATTGGAACTTCTAGTTACTTATCTATTTGCGCGTCTGGACGTAGCGTTTTGCTACGGATCGCTGTTGCTCGCAAGAGACAGTAGAATCAGCGCGAGAAAACTTTTAAGTAATTTGCGCTTGGCGCTTCATTAAAACTCCCCGAGCGTTCACGCTGACCGAGGCCTGTCAATCGTCCGGAATTCCAGCGTCGCGATCGACTTCCTTCGTTCTTCTAATCGGCAGTCAGCTAGAAAACGAAGTCGCACGGAGTTTGCCGGAGTCGCACGGATCGTATCGATGCCCCACGGTGATTAACATTCTTGAAAGATGACGAACGGCCGCGGCTAGACCGAGCCGTGGCCAATTAACGGTGACCGCGTTTCCACGGTGTGTTGCGTCTATTTGAGCTCATTATCGGCCGAGAACCGGCGTTAATGAACGCAATTACGGATGAAAGGTCGCGCGCGCGAGATCCGTAGCTTTGTCGCGCATCCGATATCTGCGATCATGCGACCGCCTAAATCGACCGTGCGTCACTGCCAAACGGATTGTGATTAAGGGCACCGTCTGGTGTTCTGGCAGACAACACTCGTGCTTCTGTGTGCGTGGCACACGCCACGTATACGTACACGAGAATTGCTAGGGTCTGGGATTAATCTTCTGAATTCGAAGTAATGCAAAGGGTTTCTTATTAGACGAAATCGTTAGATAAATTTATTTCTGTCATTTGCCTGAACAGTCCTACTTTTTGTGTTTACGGAACGTAATTCTCATTACTCGGCAGCATTCCAGTGGAGCAGCGAGAAACGAGACAGGTGACATATTCGTGCTGCCGTTGCTTCTCGTTGCTCCACTGGAATCATGAGAATTACGCACTGTAAACGTAAAAAGGGTACTCCGATTTTTATGAAATTTTAATATGCGATGCAGCAACACATTTTGAACAACTTTTTCCTTTTCCAATATAGGGGGTCGCTTTTAGCTTTTGAGATATTTGCAAAAAACTATCACGAATACTGTATTGAATGTTTCGTATTCCTGAACGCTCCGTGGCAACGTAAACCTGTCCCGGTGCGGCGTTTGTTTACATTTTGACGCTGTAGAGATGAGAGAGAAAACAAGAAGGTGGAATGGGTTGGCCTGACACCACACACTACAAACCGGTGAGCAGTTCGGTGAAAATCGATTAGCCTCGCTGTATTGTATTTCTAATTGTTGAAGGATATCCAGAGTCAATAAGATTATGGATGAAATAATTTTAACAGCGATTCGGTGCTGATAAAAGCACTTTTCATACGAAAGGTACACCCGGAGGGTTCGACGAGACGCGAGGTCGCTACCCTCTTTGCGAATGCCGGGGGAATTCTTATTTCCGAGTTTAGATCCGAAGAGGAGAGGCCCTTTTAATTCCCTTTCATAAGCGCTCAGACAAACAAGTCGCGGTTTATGAGTGTTCTTATGCCGTGGAGACCGGCCTAGACTGCTACTTTCCAACGACCAAGAACATTGTCGGCAATTTAGAGTTTCGTGGATTCGTCCGCCTCCCTCGGGGATGGATGTTTGAAATTTCATTGTTCCCTCGTTTATACGTTGCGGTCCCGACCCGCCTCGAATCCATTTTCCGTCGCCGACTCGCTGCAAGACCGTGTCCCACGAAATTGCAAACGATTATAAGTATAGCGGACGACGATATGATATTTTTATTTGCGTTCTTCATCGCTAATAATTCTTTTCGAAGCCCACACACAGACCCAGACGTTTTAGAATCTCGGTGACCCTCGGAAACCCCTAAAGATTTTCCTCGGAACAACTCGGAGGACCTCTGGGAGCATTAGACGTTCCTCTATCCGTCTTCTCTATCCTCGAGTCTCCTAAGGATATCTTTGCGGACCACGGACATCCTGAAACTTCCTCGAAGGACCTCGGGGACCTTCGACCAACGCAAAGGATCTCTCCAGAGAGAATCATAAAAGTTTCTCCCACCGGAAACGATCAGTCTCGTTTCCCATTTGCAAACGCCACTATTTACATAATTATACCGGGAGCATCGAATCTATGAAACGATAATGCAAGAACGCGTGGAGAACCGAAGAGAGAGAGGAGAGACGCGCGTTCACTCGGTTCGATCGACTCCACAGGTGCCGGCGTGTCAAACGACTTTGCTCTTTATCGAGAATGAATAATTTCTCTCCGGTGAACTGCGCCGAATCGATTGGGCCACTGATTTTCCCAATCCCCGGGAATTTCCTTGGGGAAATTAGTCTCATCGGAAGATTCCCATGGTTCACGTCAGGCAAAATCGTAGGATTATGGCGTGAGGGAGGGTGGGACGGAGATTCTTGCAGAGTCTCACTTCCTCGAGTTTCTCCATACGGCGTCGGTTTTATTTCGGCTCCGTCATTCTCCTCTCTCCGACGCTGTCAAACGACCATAAACTCGCACAATGTTCTCAGAAAGCAGTTTTAACACTTCACCTACCGGAAGCCTATTAATAAGATTTTCAATAATTCTGCTCTACCAAAAGAAAGCAGAGAAATTTTCTTTTACATTGCAATCTTAAATTAAACTGTCAGTGACTTGTTAGTTCACAATGAAAATTGTTGTTACTATTGGAGATTTCATTAAAAAGTGTTTATATAATAATCACCGGTAATGTGTTAATTGAATTCCTCCAAAGAAGCAATGAAATTCGCGAAGTTTCGGCGCACGTTTCTTCTCGATCGAACACGAACGATAGTTATCGCGAAATATCGTTCCGCGAGGAGGCGAGGCTCGATTATTCCTCGACTCATTTCGGAAAGTGAGACGAGCCCGTCGAGCCGGTCCCACGGGAGCAGAAGCACGCATAATGGAGGCGAAAATAGTTGGGAGCCATTGTCGCTAATTCACTCGCCGGTTAAAAGACTCGAGAATAAGACACGGCGGCTGTGCCGCGCAGCGCCGAACTTCGGCCGAGTTCGCTGGACGTTTAATTAAAATCCTGTTCATTAGAAATTACCATATCCCGCGACGCGATTATCGGAGAAGTAACTTTTACCCGGGGAAAGTTCCCGGGGCCGTGCATCGGACGATCGATCCAGATAAAAGCAACGTTCCGGTCCCCGGAACAGTCGAATAATCGAACCACCCGGAAAACCAAAAGAAGAAGCCTGTGATATTCTGAGGTTGTCAGGAAGAACCTCGTGTCAAATACTTTCACTTATTTTTTGGAGCCTTTCGAATTTGTTTTTATGATTTCTTTGCTGGTGAATATATAAATCCTATATTATAAAATTCAATTAATGCTTTGTCAGGAAGAACCTTGTGTCAAATACTTTCACTTATTTTTTGGAGCCTTTCGAATTTGTTTTCATGATTTCTTTCCTTATAAATATATAAATTCTATAAAGCTCAATTAATGCGTAAACTCAAATTTTTTTCAGACTGCGACGTGCAAAGTTTTTCCTTGCAACCACAGATATTAAAACATAGTTCGCGATTAGGTAATCTGTACACTGTAATCGAAATCGTTGGAATTGCATAGCTGGACGATTCGATTCCGACATTGTTTGTAACGTTTCGTGAAAGAGATGGCTGCACGATAAAGTTCGTTGGTTCGCCGATCGATGATTTTTCGACTTTGATCAGCAGCGCACAGCCGGCTCTTTCTTATCAGGATTAATCCCACTCACGTTCGAACTACTTCAATGGGACTTTTTGAACTCTCCGGAGTCGATTGATCACGAGGTTCTGGTGGCAGCGTGTCGCGACTGCATTCCTCTGTCAAGCATATTGTTGCACATACCAGGCCGAACCACTCGGATCTGTATTCTTTATTGAGCACCGCGTATATAGAACAGATACCAGACCTATGAGATCGTCATTGTCGTGTCAAAGTTGAGTGCTCGGCAAGACTATAAATTCTATGCTACGTGTTTCTAGATGACCGGTAATTATCTCTTTCTCTCATTCTCTTTGCGAGGAGATCGTTATCAACGCCGACCCAGTGACCACTTAAACCCACGCAGTGAATATTATTGTTGGATATTTTACGAGATAGCCGGGAGGAAATAATTGGCAATCTAATAGCAGTCGACGTGTAATAGTACTCGACCTGTAACAGCGCTATCTCGCGAACGTTAACTATTCTCTCAGAAATTGATTATCCGGAATGCCGTTTCAGGCACACTTATTAATTAACCAATATGTGGAAACCAATCCGAAAATCGTCAAGGTAAAATATGTCAACGAGAGTAAAACCTTCTTGCACAGGAAATAGAACAACTCGTAACGATATTGATTCCGATATTTATTCGCGTTATGAAGATTGACAGCGTTGGTATAAGCGTGGCGAGCAAAATGACATTTCAGAAAGCGACGTTTCACGACAGAGCTTTTAAGGATTCAGGTAAACGTTTATTTTCATACCAGCTTTAAGGGTCGAACCACAAATATATAGTCTCTTATCGATGAAGACAACTTCCAATACGAAGAAACACTGTAGGAGACATTTCGAAAGTATCGAAGGTGTCCCCTATCGAAACCCTCCCAAAAATAGTCAGTGGTCTAGGACGCCAAATTAGGAGAAGCGTTCGGTGGCCCATTCGCGCGGTATTTTTCCGCCGATAAATTTCTCCGTAAACACCGAAACGAGGAGGAACGACCCCGAAGCTCCCACGTGAACCGATCGACCGGTCGAGACATAATCATCAATTAAGCTGACGTGGCTAGCGTGCGTGAGTCACTTATCGCGCGAAGTCCGAGGCGGCTAGAGAAAGATGGGAACAGAGAGAGAGAGAGAGTGTGCGTATGTGTGTGAGAGAGAGAGAACAGCGGGCCGAAGTTCACCTTCTAACGAGAGAAACCGTGACGCGTCCTCCCGTGGATGGGCATCGTTTCGAAGCGGAAATTCGTGAGATTGTAAATCAGCCGTCCGGTGGTCGCTGCGACTCGTCCGGCAAACGGAAAATCGATGCTTGTCCAGTGGACATTAATTGCTGGCTTTTATCGGGAAGAAGCGCACCAAAAAGAGGAACGTTTCACGGTCTAATTGTCCGGCCGTCTGTGGTCGCGCGAGGCGGACTTTTCAAGCGCACGCGATACAGGTGACTTATTACCGCACTTGTTACGCGTCCCCAGCTTCGCTCGACTCGAACCCGCTCCTTTGTGGACCATTGTTACTCCTCTGCGGTCGCTGTTTTTCTCTCTTCCTCACCGATTCTGCAATTTTTATCTCGTTTTCTGCTCCGCGAATTATTTTACTCGATACTCTTTCGCTGTTTCTCGTTCTTCCACCTCGAAATGTTCGATTTTTAGCAATGACATTGAACAAACGCAAATTTTGTACCCAATGTATTACGTTAAAAATTATATTTTTATAAAAAATCATATAAAAGTTATTTTTCTCTTCGTTGATAAGAAAAAAAAATACAGTAAGGCGTGTATCGTGTTCATTTTGTTCGATCAGCCCCTAGTAAGAGTCGTCGAGCCTCGCGAAAAAGCGCATCGAGCAAGCGAACAACTTTGTCGAGATCAAATAGTCGGGCCCTTTTAAACAGAAAGTTAAACGAGTTCGCCGTGTGCCCGAATCGAAAGATACATTTAAAACTGCACAGTGGGAACTGCATCGTTTAAGCCGGCCAGAGAAGAGTCGTCGTCTAAATGAAGACTTCGGTGGCTCGAAGAAGAACGAGCAGCAATTTTTGCAGCGGGGCTCTACACGGCTGACTGGGGAGCATGAATTTTAAACGAACTGAATTCGATTACCGATGATGGAACGGCAACCTGGAAGAAGAAGTAAATCCCAGAATAAACGAGCCGGGAATGCAAATCGCGTGTTCTTGCTGCATTTCGGTAGAGTTTGCGACTGGTGGGCTCCTCGCGGCGAATAAAAACTAGGAGACCCCGGTCTCGATGTCAAGAACGGTTTCGATATTTCCATGCTTCTCTTCTCTCTCTCTCTCTCTCTCTCTCTCTCTCTCTCTCTTTCTCTTCGTCTGTTTCTCTAGATGGTCCACGCGATGGCAAATACCATCGAGGCGACGATGATGTAACGGCCGACCGGTCTCTCTCGGCGCATACCTGCGTAAATCCTTGTCTACCTCGTCCCACCGTGTGCCTACTCCTTTCGACTTTCTCTCCTGACGAGTATAAACAGGACCGTTCGCGAGCCGGTGCCAGCTGGTTCGCGGGCTGCCGAGGAATTTGCATTTTTATTGGAACCTTACCTCCCACGGAAAGCCTAGGCTGTTCGAGATTTCCCCTATCGGACTGCTCCGTTTGCCCTAACAGGCCTCGGCCGTGTCACGCAGCCGCTGGGTTCACACGTTCTTATTTTTATTCACGCTCGGCTTTATTCTTTCCGTGCGTGTCCGAATGTTCACTATTGGCTTGACATTTCCGGTTTCAAATTGAAAATATATTTTCATCTGAAGGTTTTGATCAACATCCATGGTCAATATCCATGATCACATCCAAGATCATCATCCATGACCAACATCCAAGATCATCATCCTTGATCGACATCCATGAACCACGTCCATCCGATCGAATCTTGGAAATACATTTTCATCTTTACAGTTTTGATCACCATTCTTTGTAAAAGATTCCCGGACAAGCCAACGCTGCAGAATTCGCAACACTGCAGCGTCAGGCGCGATAATGGCAGCATTCGGCAGAGAAGAGGACACGCGTCGCGGAACAGCCTCGACAAATAGAATACGGTTGGAAGATAGAACTCGTTCGTGGTCCTTGGGTGTCCTCAACGGTTCTTAGCCGTTCTGAACGGTGCTCCGCGATCCTCGACGGTCCAAGGCCGCGATACAATCGGCCGCATTCACATTGCATTCAGCTCGGCAAGCGTCGTCTTTTATGAGCAGGCCTTGAAGAAGATCCGATAGGCGACGTTGCCGGCCGATACGTTGCCTAATGGGAAACTTACGTTAATTCCCTACTCGCTGGATCCACCCACCTTTCTAACTCTCTTGTGTAAACGGAATACATTACTTCAAAACCAAACAATCTATACCTATTTTTCATTAAATACAAATAATTACGATAATTAAGAAACAAACAGATAATTCCCACAATTTCATTCAACAACTTCCTCGTTACTGACAGACAAGTGTATTTTTAAAACAAACATAGTACTTTTTAGTAAGTGCACGGTTAAAAGTCACACCGATGGGAAAAGGCACTCAGCGAAGCTGACGAGGTACTGTTACGACGTAAAGATCACCTTGAACACGGCGATACTAATCTCTGATCTGTAACAAGTTTAATTTCACACCCACTATACGGAGCGTACGTACCATAGTTCCTGTGTTATTGAAGGTTATACAATATCAGCGTGTTACAGCAAACCGTCGTTTCCTCGAACGACGCCGAACGATGAATGACGCTCGCTCGAAAAACAAAACAGAAAATTATGTAAAATTATATTCTCCGTTCAATTTATTCCTTCGAGACTGATACGAAGGATGGAATAGGGATAATTAGATGCGACATCGGAATATGAATAAATGAGAGGATGACAGCAGTCGCATCGAGGAATCGTCGACGAGGTGTTTCGACGGGTTCCCGTCGTGAAAGTTTCCGCCGGAGCGACGCATCACCCCCGCGTCGTGATACTTCGGCAATCTAAAGTCGATCTTCAGACGCGTTCGTTTCTGGAAAGTTTTATGAGACAGCTACGCGGAAAAAGTATCCTGTCACGTTTAGGGTTCCACGAACGACGTAGACGAGCGACGCCTGTTGCCACTTCCCCGTCGTATTGCTTCGATCTATATGCTAAGAGAGAGAGAGCCGCGATAAAATCTGCACGGTCCTCGATATCTTATCTGCCGCCTTAACCAGTTTGCAGACTCGTGACGTTATGACTACCGTTTCGCAACGGCGCGGCGCCTCGCGCGATTTTCCCGCGGGAAAATTCTGACGGGCTGAAACTTCCTCGATGACTTAAGCACGCCGTCTTCCAACTTGGGACCTCGTCGGGCTTCATTAGCGTCGTTTACCCTGCCCGAAATTCGGCTGTCAATTCCACGAAATATAGCCTGTCTACCGGTTCACGCAAATTGACTGCTAGCGGCACGTCCAAACGGTACAAATATTGATCCTTGTGTGCACTAAGATCATTACACAGCAGAAATCTTAAGTGATCTTACAAATTTCAAGTTCACATTATTTTAAACGACTTCCTGCAAGAACCACGTGTAACTGCGGTTGACTAATAGTCCGCGGTGCTTCGAAATGAATTATCTCCAGCCTTGGAGACGTTACGGTTGTCTATACGCTTAATCATATTTCCATTTACTTCTTGGCTTTGTCCATTGTAGTTATACAATGTTTTTATGGCTCTGTAAAAATTGTATGTTCTCTTGGAACTAGTATTTATTATTTTTCAGGACGTGAAATAATTCAAGTGGCAATTTATTAAAACAAAATTAATTTGCGACGAACGGGGGCCATTCGTATGATCGAAGTTTCGCGTCTCGGTCGCACAGGCCCGTCGAACTTTGCTGGATCGTAAACACGGCTGCCAATAAATTTACCTGGCACCCCGGCCGACGTTTCGGTATTTTCGTAGATTCTGAGGCCGGTGCAGCAGCGAAACGACTGATTTTACTGTGGTTTTACTGCCACGGGAATGATGTCACCGACGACGAACGCACAGTGCGTCGGCTCCCACAGCTCCTTGCATCCACCAAGAATTTTCGACTAGCTCTTACGTTGCGAATCCAAGTAAACGAAAACGGAACTCCCCTTCTCTCTCTCTTCCTGCGGGTGAACACCAGCTTGCGTTACATAACAATTTTACGATCATTTTCGCGCGGGGGCCTTGAGGCGCCTTCCAGGTTTCCTTGACTATTTTAGGATGAGAGAGCCGGTTGCGCCGCAAGATAATGATCCCAGCCCGTAAATAGCGGTCGTATCAAAGTGATAAACGTTAACAGGAGCAATTAGATAGGCTGGTCTTTAGAACTGCTCCCTGATACGGTCCCCTTTGATGCCTGTCTTCAAGTAATTGGCCAACTCCACGGAAAAAGAGCCCCTTCTACAAAGTTTTCTACGTTCATGGCCTCGTCATCGTCACTTACCCACAATCATATTATTACATGTATCTATATCTACATATTATTTAAAATCCACAAATATTTACCACGCTAATGTAAATAATGATAACGTACTTATAACTATATATGTTTCAGTACAAGTGTAGAGAATGTAGAAAATGGCTTCAATAATTATCTTTATCAAGACTTGCTATAATAATAATATAAAGGAATACGATAATTAATATCTCTCTAATTCTTAGGTTACAACCTCTATTACAATTCTTGCCACAGAATTTAATATGAATGACAACCTCGACAATAAGGATTCGGCTTTGTAATGCAACCTGTATAAACGAATGTATCAAAGTAAAAAGATTTTGATTCTTAATGTTAGACCGAATCATTCGGATTTTCAGCAGAGGTCTCCTATTTTTCTAATTTCTGCCGTTAATTATGGTCGTAGCGGATAAATTTCCGATCGGATATGTGCGCGGCGAGGCGTTTGGAAACGCGGGGCGTGCTCGGTGTGTCTGTGCGCAGACGTATTGTTATTATTATGCCGCATTCCCGTGGCGGAATACAGCGGAGCTAAGAGGAACAGGCCCACCGCGAAATTGCTTTCTGCCGTTTGATCATAATCCAATCGTTCCACCACGGACTTAGCCACCTAATGGGACGCGGAACCTCGGCATCTCGGCCGGAAAATTTATGAACGCCTGTTTCTACGGGGGCAAAGTAGGGGGCCGCCCCGCGGAGGAATGCACTGGGAACTTCGTGTTTCAGCGACTGTTAAATTAATGCAGTTTCTGCCCTTTAAATGGCGGAACACGCGGCGCACCAGAGCGAACCAGCCAACCAGAGACCCAAAACAGAGACGGCGAAACAGAAACCGCGCCGAATCCAGCGGAGCACTGATTGAAACGGAATCGAATTCGCCGGAGGCGAGGTCCGCGCGAACCATCTATCGCGTCGCGAAAAATCTCTTTTCCAAGCCGCACGCAACCCGGAAACACGCGTGTAATAATTGAACAGACTCGATGAAAACTAATCGGATACCGAAACGCAACGATCGATCGTTCCCTGCCGGAAATAACTTGGACGTTTTGTAGGCTATTTTCAATTTCTGTAACGCGCGTTTGCCAGGTTCTGCCAGGTAATTAGCGGAGGTGGGTTGCGAAGCTTGTCTCGGGATAGTATAACGAAGCACTTAACTTGGAGGTACTAAATACTATAAATAACTGCTGGATTCCAGCTTTTCAAAACAGCAACCTTCGATTCATCGAGATCTTTGAAAAATTTTGTAATAATACTTGTTCGTTTTTTTTGTTTGAAGAGGAAAAAATATCATAAAGATCACTTTTCGTGCAAAGTAGATCTACCTGTTAAATAGATAACGCACCGCCATTAGCCGGTCGGTGGGATTTCACATTCATTAAAACAGTAATAAGACACGTAAAGGATTGAAACGAACGATCATTAAATTACCAAACGAAATCGGTAATGAAAGTGTCGCGGAAAGAGCTAGATTACCCGTCCATTAGCTTGGGGGAACCGTCGCGATCGAATACGAACGTAAAACGTGTCCGGCGTTTCGCGATTTTCGCGCAATCGCGGCCGATTCGATTTCGATCTCCCATAGATCCTGTTGAACGGATTCGTCTGGCCTTAGGGCGCCGTTTAAATGTCGATTTCTTCATCCGCGGATAACTCTATTCACCGGTTACTGTGCCCGATGTTGCAACCGCGCGTCGTGAAACTGCATTCGCGGAACGAGCGACGCCGATTCCGCGGGTTATGGGCCATAATTGGCGAATAGGGACGGCACACAGGTCCCTGTCTTTTCTCACGAGGAAAACGGCAGCACGGCAGGATACGATTGTTTTACCTCTAGATTTTTATTCTTCTCGCGGCAGGAAATTACAAGAAACTGTTCTCCTCCGTCGAACGAGCGCACCGTCCTTGCGCTGTGCGCTCGTTTCGGAACGTGATCCGGATTAAATGCGACGGATCAACGTCCGTGTAACGGCCCCGTCGCGTTTACTTTGCGAAAATGGTAATATTTTCGGACCAGACTGCGTCTTGTTCGGCCACCTCCCTCGGGGACGCCCGAGGAAAACAGTATTTCCGCTTTTGGTCGCCGGCTCTGCCCGGCGAATCGTCTGATAAACGTTTACTCGGACCTGTGGGTGAATAATCGTGTTTGGTTTAAAATATGCGGTGCACGAAAGCAGAATTTATACGAAAAGAAAACGTAGCTGAATTTTATCTTAATTCTTACAACATAAAGACCCTGTTGATTATATCTTCTTCCAGAAACTAAGTTGTTAATTCTTGTCGAGAAGCTTCTCCTATATTCTCACTTTAAACTGAGTACCAAAATAACTATACAAAAATTCATTCAGTTATGTCTCGCGAATAAAACGTCAAAATTGACCAACAGGAACAAAGTGATCCCCTCTAGTTTGTGGAGCGCTAATCCCTTAAAAATTACCAACAAATCCTCTCGTTCTCGATATTCCTAACACCGGTGTCTGGTGTCTTTTTTACCCTCGACGCAGCCCTTCCGGCCATCCTTTCATTAGCGGTGGAGGTCCATCGTCCGGTATAATGGCGCTCGCGCCCAGTTCGATGTTCCTCGGCTTGTTCTTCCGGTAATTTATAGTTTCGTGTTACGAGTGAGGAGCAGAACTCGAATTAGCTCGAACAAGGAAGTTCGAAAATTATCTATGTCGGCACACAGTCGGGCGAAGGGCGCCGATCTATATTTCCCGTGCTGTAACCGGCGGTTACGGGGCACAGGACGGCTAATTGCTCCCGCGGAATTTTATTATCCCTCGGAAGAGTGAAATAGAGGGAGAAAGAGGGAACGGAAGAGCTGGGCTGCGGAACAAGAACGAAAACCGTGGCCATAGCACTCTCGTTTATTATGTAACGAGCGCAGACATTCCTGCCGGATCTCGTTCTTCGGGGCCTGTTTTTGTCGCACGAGGATATACGTATATCACCGGAGAACGTTTTCCTTAAAGCTCCTCGGGGATAAACCGGCGGATTATTATTGCTACTTTGCAGCGGTATTATTTGAGCCGCAATGTGCTTTATTACCGGTATCTCTGCCCGCCATTGTCTTTAGTAATTATCGCAGCTTTACGACCCTGGCCACTTAGACGAGCTCGTTCGGGCTCTTGGAATTTGTTTTATTCCCGTGCAAAAGAAATTTATTAACCCCTTTTCTTCGCTTAGATCCTCGGATCGATAAAAATTTCATGTTACTTTTTCCTGCGAAGTCCTCCCCCCGAGTGAATGGAATAAATCGCAGAATCCTTATTCAGCGCACTGGAGCAATAAACGAAACTTCGGTGAATATCTTTTGTTTATTTATGAGATAACCACCTGTATCTTATCTTTACAACCTCATTTGCCGTGGGCATGCAAGTCACTTCGATGTGCCTGTCCACGATAACAGTTCGTCTTTCCCCCTCCCTCTCTTTTTCTCCTAATTACGTATCTAAGAGTAGTAACTTTTACTCACAAAATTTTCTGTCTCGCTCTCTCTCTTTCTACAACGCCATGACCCAGCTGTACCTCTTGCTCGAACGATCCGCCGTTTCCTTTACCATTAACCACTTTTTCCAATCCCCTTTCCTCTAATTACATAGTTAGTTCTTCTTACGGTAACGATTAAAAACCTCATCGTCGAACGAGACGGGATCTTTACGCGTTTTTACGTGGCTGTAATACCCTTTTACGCGTCTTGTAATACCTTTTCCCGACTCGCCCCGTAAAGAGATAATTGAATTAAAGTTTGATCAAAACCCGGCTAAGTTATGTACACATCGGATCGCGCGAGATTACCTCTGCTCGTTTATTCTTCGAATTTTTTGTTCAGAATTTTTATCCGCTGCGTAGAAGTTATGATTTTTTCTCCGGCAGAGGAAAATATTTTCCCTCGGTGATGAGTCGGTGGGAGTTTGAAGATTCGGAGCTGACTCGATCACTTTAATGAAAGGGATTAACTCGAGCCAACGACGTTTACCCGGAATCAGAATTGACCGTACGTCGGCGACGCAGTCGGTTTAATTCCGGCGCGAATCGGTCGCGAGCACCAGCCGGAAACTCGTTAGCGAATCGTCCTTCCGTGGTAGGTGTAATTAATCCCCCGACAGGCTGCACGATTTGTCGAAGCTCCTTCCCTCCTTTAGGAAGAGCCCCGGGACCGTCCAAACAGATAACTATCTCCGCAAACCGAAATCAGCTAACCGTTAATCGCAAAAATGTCCTACTTTGATCTAAAGAAGAGTCGTTAAATGTGAGCCCCCAACAGTGGCGCACCCATGATTTAATCTTGGGGGGAGACGAGTTGACGTTTTTAGCGATGTGTCACCGAAGTGACTCTGCGATCATTGCCTGTAAACAAAACACTACCGATACTAGACCACTATTGTTTGTAAACAGAAAAGAATCGACCGCGGCGGCAGCACCAATACTGACACGTACACGGCCACAGACGCACAACAATAGGTAGAATTCAATTCAGTGTCTAGTATCAGCAGTTTTTGCAAATATGTCGGAATCGAAGTGAATAATTAATTAATTCTCGATCGCAATTTATCTTAATGATGGTATAAAGCATTTGTTCGTATTAATCTAAGTGAGTGTATGTCTTATATGTATGGGGAAAAGAGAGTTGTTAAAAATGTTTAGTTTTACATATATAGTATTTTATCCATATAAGTCCCCAGCACGGGTCTGCCAAGGGACATTTATGAGCCAGAGACAATATTCTTTTACTTTTGCCAAACGTAGAGAAGGACTGGGATATTGGAGAGGAACCAGCTATTCTACAGTTTAGCTAGTTTTCTAGGGTTTTATTTGGGGTGGGGGGGGGGGGATTTGATAGATTAGAATGAGGTATGATTTAATTGAAGAATACGTATAAAGACGAAAATATTGAAGCAATAATAACGTAGACTTTATCTCCACCTTCAGCATCGAAACGTGCAAAGTAGCGAAACGAATAAACAGGATTTTAATTAAGTGCTTCGCATAAACGGAACATTTGATTACGCGATATCTACGTGACGATCCGAATCAGTGCTGAAATCGTACCCAGTCAACTACGTCGTTATCTCCAACATCAAAATATACAAAGCAGTCGAGTAGATAGAAGACAGCAGCTGTGGAAAGTACCGCATAAACACCTTGATGAAGTACAGATTTTTCATCCGTAACGCTTCGCATGAACGCGAAAACGACTCGGTTAAGTACGCGATGATTTGAATCTGGTACTACTGGAATTGTTGCCAGGCTACTTCATCGTCCTCTTCACCATGAAAATGCACGCTCATAGACGTTGCAGAAATGCGTCGCATAAACTAGTTGAATAGGATCATGAAGTGTCTGCGGAAGGATTTTCGTCGAGTGACTCGCGGATATACGGAGAGCTTTCGGTTGATAATGTGCCGCTCGTAACAGTCTCGATTTCTGCATTGGCCTTATCTTCTTTCGCGGATAAGGTTCTGGGACGCTTGCCGACACGTTAGCTCCCACGTTTTCAGTCACGTAACAAGGGCGGACACGGTGTTCTACGACGAGCATGACGTCGGTTAGATCGATTTCACGGAAACGGAAGGATAGAACCGCAAACGCTTGTCGTTCCTCCGGATAATTATCGTAAATCTCAGATTTCACGGGGATGCTTTATCGCGACGCTTAGAGTCCTGACGTCGTCGTCGCAGCTGACACGATGGAAAACCACGGATGGACGCAGCACTTTGCTCACCGTCAGCCCATTGTATAAGATTTCGGTTGTCGCGTGCATTCCTCGCGGACTCTCTCTCTTTCTCCCTGCCAGACGGGAAGGGGACACGATTGTGTCTTCGGAGACAATGGCAACGGGAAACCGAGTGCTCGCAGACGGAATTGTAATACGCGGTCTGTGACAGTCTCGCAAAATTCTGGCCGTGTAATACCGCTTCATTTCTGTCCGGCTGTTGTTCCACAAGCCCGCGTACAAAATCTTATTCGCCTGCGAATAGCAAGTTTTTTAGTCTCCCTTCGAGAACTCCGACGACGCTCAATTTTCAATTAACAACTCCTCGACAATCCCCATTCATTTACACTTGAGTCCGCCCTTTGCGCTCTAGTAGTACTCCATTAAACAACCCTTGAACTATCGTCCACCGGAAGATGGCGTTCCAATCTATCTTCAATATGTAGATCACCAAACTAGTTAACTCGACGGCAGAAAATTCCACAGAATCGTACATCTATTTTTGTCTATCAAGTTCTCATTGTTCTAGTTGGACTGTTTCGAACGTTCCGCTTTTAAACCCATCCGCGAAAACATTCTCGTCGTTATTCCTCGGGAAAATAGTCGACGGTGTTCCGAGGGGATATCACCAGCGTAGAAATCCGGAATCCGGCTGTCAGCGATTCGAAGTTCGACAGGACCTCGGCTCCGGCGGGTCCCCGATCTAAATATTTGCAGCGAGACACGGCCGTAATTGAACCAATTTCATCGGGGGAATTATTTCGAGTGCACGTTTACCGGGACACGGTATCCGATGGCTCGTACGTGACTTAATACGACACGTTCAATAAAGTAATACCTAGAGATCGGGGCCAAGGGGTAGGGGGATTGCCGCGAGGGGATGAAGGGGTATGAACCTTGGTATTCCCAGCATCTGCAGAACGAAGGTTCTCGGCTCCCCGGAGATCCTCGACGAGCGGAGCCAGTGTTTCCATAGTTGCGGCGCGAGCTTGCGAATCCAGGCTTCCGAGGAGACGAGCGATGATGACAACGAGAAGAGCATAAGAGAGGAGAGCGGAAATACAGCAAGGCGACGTATAGCCGGCCGGCTGGAAGTCCGGCCGAGTTTCGTTCCAATGGAACTTTCATGAACTCTGGGGCTGTATGTAACGAGGGCTTAAGCCAGTGGCGTAGAATCCCGCTCTTATAGCGTCTTTTATCTGGGACCAGACTCTTTTTCCCAGCTGGACTCTGACTTTTCACGCAAAGCCTCCCGAAAGTCTTCTTTCTCGTCGTCTATAGGTTCCTCCTCTTCAGGTGCGTGTCCATCTGAGTTGAAATATCGCTGGTGACTCTTTACAGTCAAATTAGTCAGTGTAGTACATGGTATTGATAATGCTAGCGAAGAGCTGAATGAAAAACTCGGTGAGCGAATAGTAAAATCGAAAATCACAAATGGACATGTCCAATTGCGAGTAACTATCGAACTATACGAACGTTATACGAAGTGCCATTAGATATATATAATTTATTTATACATTAAGATAATATAGATATAATTTATTTTTTGAAATATTTCTTTTTTCTTGTTAAGCATATTGTAATAATTGCAGCAAACATTGGCACACATTCTGTTCATAAGTATTCTTATAACTACTGAAATTCATGTGAGAGGTACACGGATGAAATTTAAATGGCCACATACCTGAGAGGACTTTCCAAGAGTTGACTCTCACGGCATCTTCCGAGAGCAAATCATTTCCGATGTATTCGCAAATGGACTGAACACGAACCTTAAGATTGTTCCAACATTAAAAGTGATTAACACAGGACCGTCTTATAAAAACGACAGGATTGAATTCACACGAATCCACGAGTCCTGAATCGATCAGGAATTTCAATGTACGTTCGAGCCAGTTTGCTCAGGTTTGAGAAACCGATGGTCAGCGGGATTCCCAATATATCTAGGTCGCTTGAAATATTCCTAGAATGAAAAGCTACTTCCTCACGGGCCAGCAAACAATTGTAGTAGGAAGACGGTCGGATTGAATCGAAATGAAAAATCCGTGATCCGGTCCCCCGGTGTTCACGCCTTTGTACGACTGCTTCTTGTGCCTTATGCAGCACGCGTTCCCTCGTCAGTTTTCTAGCTTCCTCCTCGGGCTTCTCTATGGAACTTTAAAACTTTAATCTCGACGTGGTCAGTGCCCGAAGATAATGCAACAATAGAGCTGTCGGCCGCGAAGCGGAGGTCGGATGTGGGTAGAAAGACAGTGAAATCATGATTCCTCGACGCGGCACACGTTGATGCACCGTAACGAGATTCATCAGCCGTGCACAGACTCCGTTGCTGCTGTTGCTGCGAATGATAATTGTTTCCCCCTTCCGCTAAGGGATCGTGTCTACGGCGAAATGTTTCCCGTCGAGCACCGAAGTTACTCTTATTCACCTCCATCCGCCCTTTAGCTTTCGCGATACTTTCAGCTACTCCAAAATTAAAGTCGGATTAAAAAAGTTTTGTGCTACCACTTCGCCGCAGCGAACCGGACTCTCTGAATTTCGTTCGGGTTACTTAAACGCACGGCGAAGTGTATTGAATTTAATGAAACGCGATGCGTGCGAGCGAATTTATCGCACACAAAAATCTCGAGAATAAAATTGTTGCGCAAGCAAGCACTTTTAAGCGAGACCGAGCGAAACACGGTTGTTGTCGGCTTTCGCGCGAAATCTCGGTTTTCGGCAACTTTCGGAAGTGCAGCCTGTTAACGGGTGATTTGTATTATTTTGTTGCAGGTGAGGAGAACACTGTCGGCTCGAACGCTAATGGACACCAGCCAAAAACCAGGGAGAAACGGTCGCCGGTACTTTCGAAACTTTCACGGATAGTTCGAAGTTGTCGAAACTGAACGTCGGTTATTTCATGCGCAGAGGGTTTTGAAGAATGGTCTGGCAAACGGCGTGCGATCGTAATGAAATTAATCCCCGACACTCGGTCGGCGAACGTTTACCGTTCCGGCTGTCCATAATAAAAATCTTTTACGGCCCGGAGTGAGAGGGAAAGAGAGGCCAGGAAATGAAATTCGCGGAACCGGGAAAGTGACGGTGAAAATTACACCGAAATGAACGAGGAGATTGTTAATGGTACACTTTTAATTCCGGTTTGTTCCGACGATTCTCGGTGTCGACGTGTCTCTCGCTCTCTCTACCCCTCGTCGTTCCACGAATTTCTCTGGACCACTTACAGTAATAAAATTTTTATTCCGCCATGCCGTTACAGAGTGTAAAGTATGCGGGCATCAACGGCGACAACGAGATTCATTTCCGA
The DNA here is from genome assembly GCA_028455595.1 of Lasioglossum vierecki. Classification (NCBI taxonomy): domain Eukaryota; kingdom Metazoa; phylum Arthropoda; class Insecta; order Hymenoptera; family Halictidae; genus Lasioglossum; species Lasioglossum vierecki. The sequence goes on along the minus strand of CM052341.1, from coordinate 5,959,552 downwards.
CGTCGGCGAACAACACTTAGCCTGTCAAACTAATGACAGGAAAAACCTTGCCCGGATTACTGCCTTTTAATCCTGTTATCTTTCGCTGCTGCTTTTAATCGCGCTGTTCTCTCGCCCGGGAGATTTTTACTGTTGCGTGTTTTATCGAGGAGTGTAGCAAAATTGAACATTGATTATTACGCGGATTAAACGAATCACGGGAGGTGACGGATGAGAATTAGTGGATAAACTGAAATATTTTATATTGCTTTTCGAGGGAGTCTGTTAGATGTTTATGTTGACAGAGATGATATCAAAGCAAGATCTCTTTGAAGTCTCGTAAACAGTCTCACACCTTCTAGTAAATCTATGCAGCTTAACGTTATAGAGGAGAGTGCATAGAGGTCCGTGGTGAATCGAGGTCGGTCCTCGTGGTCGTTCCTCTTCAATGTCTCGACCGAATAAACCCTTACGCAACCGGCAACGATCCGAACAGCGTGGAACGACTCGGAGAGGAGCGTTTTGTCTCGCGTACATCAGCCGCGTTGCCGGTTCGATATAACGCTCGATCGTGCCAAATGTTACGCAACCCATCGCGTGTTTCGAAGGGGGTCAAAAGCCCCGATCCTGGCCTGCTCTTTGGCAAGAATCTTGGAGGCTAGAGCCGGTTAATGGATCGCCGGGGCGATCGCCGCGAAGACGATCCCGGCCGCCGTGATCTATGAATAGATCGACGGGAGTACACGCAGTCAATGAGACAACGATGTCGGCAGCTGTGACGACGTTGCTCGCCGTCTTTCGTGCGACGTCCTTCTTCCCTGAAGACGGAACTCGATCGACGTCGACGACCCGCGATTCTTCATACTAACCGTTCGACTCGCTAAAAGTAGAATAAAATGCCAAGAAAAAATCGCTGATCAAGTATTATGATCTCAATGGAAAGAGGAGACTTCGCTCTTGAAAACCATGTTAGTTTCATTTCCAAGAAAAAATTTTTGAGGCGCCACTAAAAATTACGTTATATGTCGGCAGTCAATTCCCAAACATTTAGGTATTGCAAAATTCTTCTAGATCGAAAATGTAATATATAATAAATTTTGTGGTTTCGGCGTACAGTTCGATCAATTATAGAAACCATCAAAAATGTCTCTCGTGAAAATGATCCATATAGGGATCGAAAAATGTGCACCGAAATCACAAAATTTATTATATATTTAGTTATTGTACCCATTTTATATGTCCATAAGATTTCAAAAATCATAGGGGATGGAAATATTCTAGCCAGGAAGAGATATTTAATTTTCGAGTTAAAATAGCCCCGAGTGTAAAGGGTTAAATATCTTGGGCCACACACGAGTGGTCCTCGCCCCGCAGATCAGTGAAAAAACGTGGCGGGCCTGCAGCATCCTGTTGGCGGTGGAAATAGCGTCGAATCCGACGCGAGAACATTAAAGTCTTTCTTCGGGTCTGTGTACCTCGGCGTCTCCTCGAACTGGTACCTCCTCTCTGTCCCCGTGCTCTCCCAGCGGGGCACGTAGAGAGCCAACCTCTCCCCCTCTCTCTTTCTCTCAACCGCGGTTTGGGTTCTCGCGTACTCCGGCGGCTCGTTAAAAAAAATCAAAAGAGAGAAAATAATTACGAGTACACGAATCCACCCTCGTAACGCTCGCTAGTCAAAGCTCACGTGACCCAGGGCTTTCGACCCACCCTACCCCATTGGTCCACTTTCACGGTAGGTCTCGACACGATTTCGTGCCCGCCATGCGTAACGAAAGAAGCGGAGCGTGGGCGAGACCGAGACGAAAGAAACGGAGAGCAAAGAACCGGAGGATGAACGAAGAGGAACGGAGAGAGGAAACGAGAGGAACGACGCGGAGAAGAGGAGCAGGGGTTGAGAGCGAGCCCGGGGATGGAGCAAGACCGAGGAAAAGGAAAGGGGAGAGAAAGTGAGAACCGAGAGAGGAACAGAGAAAGTGAGAGAACCAGGAGAGAGGAAGAGGGAGAGAGAGAGAGAGAAAAAACGCAGAAAGGAGAGAAGCTGCCGGCAAGGCGGGATCGATACGCGCAGCGTTCGAGCGTTCCGTTGCGCAGTACTTAGAGCCCTTTTCTAGAAATTAATCGATAGGTGAAACACACGAATTTCCCTTCGAGCTCTCCAAGCACTCCCAGCAGATACCGATTCCCTGGCTCTTTCTCTCCCTCCGTCTCTCACACTGTTGCCCCCGGTTGATCACCTGTTTCCACGGAATTTTCATGGGAAAACAGAGAGCCCTTGCGGATTCGCGCAGGACTGAATCCCTGCTAGCGGAATGAAGAAGTTAGTGCGAGGAAAGGGGTGGCGGAGGAAAGAGTGTGATAAATTGGTTTTGGTTCGAGAGAAGTCGTGCTTTCGATCGTTTGTTTTGGTTTGGGGAGGCTGCATGGAAGTTCGGACAAAAAGCGATTTCTTCGGTTCTGTAAAATGGGTGATTTCAGAAGTGTACTCTCGATTTTTTAATTTATTTTTACATGGATTCAAATGTGAATCTTCTGCGAGGGAAGATAAACTACGGCTTTGATGTAGATTATAAAGGTGTAGTTCGGTTTCGATTTATTTATCAACGGGCTCGAATGTTGATCTTGTACGAGGAAAGGGTGGCTTTGATGTAGACTCTTTTATGAATATGTTCGGTGAAGTTTGTTTTATTCGTTTCTCTTGGTTATCGCTGGTAGATTTTTATGGGAAATAAAAATTGGTTGTATCGGATATCCGAAACAGGAGATGAATAGATATTGCTTTCATCGAGGATTTATTTATTCGATGGTTTTTACTTCTCATTTTTCGACTGTTTCAAATTACTTTGTGAAAGAAGCAGTGGAAGAAGAATCGATGTTTTCGCCTAACCCGTCGCAGCGTTCCGTAGCCGTCTCGCAATAACAATTATCGTCACTTTAAGCCCATTTAATACAAAGAGACTAACAAACAGGGTTGGGAGCAACACGGGCGCCGACAACGAGGGTGGCAGCGGTTAAAGGGTCGTCGCTGAAAAGTCTCCGAGGGTTACGGGTGCGTGCAACAGCTGCTCTCTCGCGTAGGTCAGTTTCGTTGCGCGTGTGCATGCGAACGCAAGACCGCGTGCATGCAGTTTTGCCTCTGTGGATTACGCGGGAAAAAAGTATACTAACTGCGCGCGCCTTATCTCTCTCACTCCGTCTCTCTCACTGTCGTATTTCGTCGTGAACGGTGTCCCGGCCAATTGATAACGAACGAGGAAATACCGGTTGGACCGTGAAAGACGTTTATTGCTCGCGTTAGGTTCGATATATACGAGACAAGAATGAGTTACGGAGCAGTCTGATCGAACAGCTTCGATAAATTCTGCATTTTTCTGATAGCTCGTTCTATACACCCTCCTTGATCTATAGGCACGACAATGTTCGGAGGAACTGCGCTGGAAATGTTCCAGAATGCTGGATTATTCAAAGTAAAAAGAATTCGATTGATCGTTTGCTTTCGTTCAACGATGATCAAAGACATTTCTGAATTCCCACGAGTTAAAAAAATTTTGTAAAAGAAGAAATTGTCATCTCGGTTAATTATAGAGGCTTGTTATTTTACAGTAGAGAATTCTCTGGAGGACCAGGGCGTTCTGGATCGCAGGCTAATCGCGGTGCTATCGTTGCACAGGGTTTTCCCGGTGTCGTGGATCCTCGTTAACAGCCACCCTCGTTCTCCGTAACGCGGGGGCTGCGGGTTCGGTATAAAAATGTCGATTTCGGGGGACGGCCATCGGTGATGTGGTTTTTAGACATCGTGTATCGACACTAATGGCTCGTTCGCTCGGAGGTCGGTCGCGGTTTATTTTTAAAGCCGTCCCTCGGAAAAACCGCGCCACGAAATACGTACGATTTTATCATTTGACGGTCATGCATATTCATCGGGCGACGACGTGCCCCTTTTTACACGGCCGGCCGTGTTTCTCTGGTGGCAACGGCCGTACGAGCGACACACTCGAACGCAACGTTGCAACTGGTGGTGGCATTAATGCCCTGCCACCCTCTCCTCTCTCATTCTCTCCGTTCTGATTCTCTCTCTCCACTCTCGCAGTTTTTTCCCTCCCAGTTCGCTGGCGTCATCCAATCTCTCGGAGACTGTTCGCGATACGCATATTTCGAAAAAATATTTCGGCTTCCTTTTTATCGCGCTTCGTTTCCAACCCCCGAATTCCCCCGCCCCCTATCGCCCGTATAACCAACGGAGCATACTGTTACCCGATATTTCTCACTGACTGTTAATTTTTTCCTACTCCCCGGCTACGGAACGCAATTTTCATTCGCTGCGCGCGCCATGCCAATGGGAAAACCGTAGTCCCGTCACGAACCGACCCTTTGATGAAAGTTATTCCCGGATTCGAAGGCAAACCGGCGAAAATAATTCAGTTTCCGCGGACAGCGCGAATGAGCTGGCGTTGCAAAGAAATCTGGAACACGGGTTCTCGGCTTTTCGCGGAAAATTGTTCGGTTATTCGGTTCGTATTGACTATTGACTGTAAATCAAATATAACTTCAATATTTTCAAACGCGCTGAATTGAAATCCTTGTCGATTAGGATTTAGATTGATTCTAACTGTGCAATCTTCGGGTCTCGTTAATATTCGGACAACGAATTTTGTTTTCATGTGAGAATTCATCGGGGACGAGGAAAATTATAGGACAAGGGTGAAACGTTCTTTCTGAATCATCCGAAGGGAAGATGGCTCAGACGTTTAGGAGCCCCTGGAACCGTTTTACGGTGGTGTGTTTACAGCGGGACCGATCGTATCTAGTGAAATCGTCTCCGCGCCAATTACGAATTCGCATCTCGCCGACCGACCGACCGACCGACCGTTTCAGAAAGCGACAGATTCTCGGCACGTTGTCCGCTGAACTGTTATTTCGGGGCTGCCGAAAGTGACTTCCACTCCGTCCGCCGGTGCTGTGCATTTCAATAGGCGTTCCTCGGTCTGGCGAAAGTTTACGGACCACTGCTTGGAAGAACCAACGATCTACAGGGTGTACTTTCGCGTATAACACGAGAACTGATATTCTCCTTTTACTAAATCTGCCTGAGAAACTTTCGTTTCTTAGTTAACGCATTCTTCACTCGTAGTTACTCTGCAGAAAATTCACGACGCGTTGATTATTTGAAGCGAGTCGTCTCAGCGATATTTCCAGTGTGTCTTCCAGGCGGACAGGGTAAATTATAAAACGATATCCGTCCATTATAAAATCGGTCGTCTTCAACACGTACCGAATGGTACGCAAATGTTAATAGTCTGTTATTTTCGACCAGCCGTCGATCGAATCGAAGCGAGGCCCGGTGTCCTCGAGGCATCGGGGGATAGGATAATCGATGGCCGAACGTCAGACGATTCCGTCGACGAGCGTAATGAATAATAATGCGGACTAACGCGCAGAAAATCCATCAGAGCTAATGCGAAACGGCGACGCGCGAGCGTTGCGACGTGAAGGATTGCTCGTGCCCTAGTCCTCCTCAATATTAGCTCGTTAACGATGGACTGGCGGCAGACGACCGGCCACAATAGAATTTTCGATGGCGCAATCGTGCGCAGCTGCCGGGCTTGTTGGACTGATCACAGAAAAATCGTTGTACTATTCCATTCTTGACAATTGCTTCACAGAAATAGACACTGCAATTAGGCGCTCGTCTATTTCCAGTAGCTTCTCCCTTTTTTCCCATTTGTCGCGGCTTCTGAAAGAGCGGCGATTAATTGTGAAGAATGAAGCATTCGTTAGAGAAGCGATAAAAATAGATTATCTTGAAGGAACCTTTTTAAATTTCAAAGAAAGCGTTCTTTAACAATCCAATTGTTCTTTCATCAATTCGTTAACGTTCCTCTAAAAGTTTCCCTGAATGTCCATTCTTATAATATATTATTTGTAGTCTTATAACGGGAATTTATGCAAACATGTTAAATACAGAACGGTTTTAAATRATCTATACATTTTGGTTGACTACACAAGGGTAGTATCTTGAAGGAACTTTTTTAAAGTTCAAAGAAAGCGTTGTTTAACTATTCAATTTGTTAACGTTCCTCTAAAAAGTTTCCCTGAATGTCCATTCTTATAATATATTATTTGTAGTCTTATAACGGGAATTTATGCAAACATGTTAAATACAAAACGATTTTAAATAATCTATACATTTTGGTTGACTACACAAGGGTTAAGAATTTAAAGAGAAAAAACGTAGTTGGTATTTGTATTAACTGAACAAGTAAGGCGTCGTCGTATTTTCCGCTTCAGAAAGGATTCCCAGCGATAAATGGTTCGCAGCTCGGGAGCGGAAATCGTCGCGGCCGTTCCGCAGCGTAAGCATACGGCGTCGATCCGCTTTCATCCCGTTTCCCAGCAGTGCAGCGCGGTCTCATTCATTGGTGATCTCGAGAGAGTGCTTCGAGACGACGACGCGACACGACGGACACGCGTGCGTCTCGCTCTCGCACGCGTTCCTCGTCGACATCTAACCTTGGACGGGGAGGCTTTCGATCGCGCAGTAGGACACGCATTCCTTCGTATGCCCGGCTGGTATGCCGAGGTGAGCAGCGGCATGCAACGGCATCCAATATTCGCCGATAGGTCGCGGTTACGACCCCGTGAATTCCGGCCGGCGCATACCGCGTCCCGACGCCAGTCGGTTTTAAGAGTGCCGGTGTACGCGAGCTCCGGATCGGCTACGTGACCGCCGCTGATAGCGTTTCGGAAGAATGTTTGCCTCCCGTAACACATCTCTCTCTTGCACACACACTTCCGTATCCACGAATCGAATGTCGAACATGAAATCCCCTCGTCTCTCTTCCGAATTGCTCTTTCCGCGACCTGTCTCTCCTGTTTCGAATTGGATTCCGGCGAATACATCAACTATACCGCACTTCAAAAATCCCATTTTCTTCCCTCGCGCAGGCTGATCCAGAATTAACGTCGCTAAATCTTCTGATCCCTGTGAAACATACGGATAGTGAAAGTACTAATTAACGGGGGTAGGCACACCACGTGACATAACTAGCAAGTAACTGGAATCTTACTAGATTTTATTTGACCTTATACGAGCATATTTTGAGCTGCACAAGGGTTCATTTGATGGAGGAAAGTTCACTGCAATGCGCTGCGCCCCATCATATCAGTCGAAAAGTCTTTTTGTGACAGGAAAGTATATTGGAATCTGCTGGTGTTTTTCTTGATGTTTGCTCTACTTTAATCTTATTTTTCTGTCATAAAAAGACTTTCTGACTCATATGATGGGGCGCAGCACAATGCAGAGAACCTTCCTCTATCAAATGAACCATTGTGCAGCTCAAAATATGCTCGTATAAGGTAAAAAAAGACAGCCCATGATTGCATTCAATTTCCCATATTTCATTCGTGATGCCAGAGTCTAAGGCAAGTCTAGAGCCAATTTTAGTTCAGCTTGTTAGACCAGATGGCGCCTAGTCAGGACTGTCAACGTGGATTCGTAACAACAACAAATATATGGACCTTGAGTCCACCCGGATCTACTAATAGCAATAAAGACGGTGCAACCAAAAACGTGGAACCATAGCAAAATTGAAGCGTTAGACTGATACATATGTATGTTTATCAGTGTTACCACAAAAGAAACTTTTTTCCGCGCAGAGGTTGGTAACACTGATAAATACCCTAGAATAGGTATGTCACGTGGTGTGCCTAGCTCTTTAACAGGCGCCATTGGTTTTACCGACTCGTTTCATCCAGCGACGTCGAAATGATTCCTCCTAGGGTTAATTTAATTTGAGACCGCGCGGCCCGGAAGAATATCGCGGACGGATCTTGTGCAAATGATCCGACGGGTCGGGCGATTATTATGTTACTTTGGAAACGCCCTTTCAGTGTTCCAAGGTCTCCGCATGCATACACATTTATGCGCATATTCATATCTAAGGCTTTTACTGGCTGCGCCGTTCAGAGCCAGCCTGCTCTATCTTTCTCTCTCTCCTTCTCACTGTCTTCGTGCACGTGGGGCCGGTCGGTTGTTCCGACGCTAAAAACCCACCGCACGCGAACTTAAGACGATACGGCTCCATTAGGCTGCGGAGGATAAAGCTTTCGGTCGAGGGAATTCCGTAACGTCGCCGTAAATACCGGTATCTGCTCTAAGGCGTTTAAAGCTGGCATTAAATCGGATACGGAACTTGCGAGTTCATTATTCCGGCCAAGATCTTCATTCCACTGCTATTGTCTTCTCTTGTGTGACTCTTTTTTCGTTGCTGCGACTGTCTCGCTTTCTTATTAATTACTCGCGACGCTGTCGAAAGATTTTGCATATTTGCTTCTCATTTGAACACATTCATCGAGCCAGACAATCTACGATGAATGTACAAAATGTTCGTAGAGATTTTAAAAACGAATAACTTTTTCGAAATTCAATCCGACAGCTTGAACTTTTCTGAGACGTAAGGATTAATTTACTAGTTAATGTGTAAATAAGTATAAATTGGACTAATTTATTTACAGATGTATTTTAAAATTACTGCAGTATCTTGAATCGAGACGATTATAATAAATACATGTATCTGCTTTTCTCTTAGAAATTGTATTGAGCGGAATTGATAGAACTCTGTTCTATTTTTACAATATTATAAAAGTATCGTTATTCCGGTACATATCGTACATCATTATTCCACTCGTGTCCCCCACGGACACGTACGTATCTTATTAAAAACGTGTTCCATGTCTCCGGCGTTAAGCCTTTATTCCTTTTATTCCAGTCTGTGTTTATGTTATGCCAATTCTGGTTGGAGCAGCAGCGCTTCCATAAAACAACTGACGGGTCTGTTGATGGATGAAAGAAGGAGATCCAATCTCATTACACGGCGTCTACAAGATTTATGTTCCCCGGCGTTCGCTGAAAAAATTTCCTCGCAGATTAAAATATCACCCGGTAGCATTTTTAAATAGATTTATCCATCTCGGGCGAGCTTTGAGATTGAATCAAACGTTCTCAAAGGATCACCGTTGGAAAACATATTTTATCTCGATTAGCATCGAGGAACATCCGACAAACAAATCTGTGGTAGCGAGGAAGAATCTCGCATACTTTCACTTTCGAGATATTGCCGATTCTGAAATTTTTTTTCAAAATTCAGACTCTGGCGACATTTCCATTAAATCTTGATCATTTCAGAGATCATGAAAATACTTGGTAAAATTCTGAGCACGATAATCGTCATAAAATATGTTTCCTCGACGTGTCAGTCGGAGATAAACCAAGCAAATGTTGAAACGATGAAAAGATCAAACCGGAAGAGAGGTAGAACCGGAACTGGAATCAGGATCGTGTCCGATGATGCTTGGCCGGTAACAAAGTGGTTGTTGCTCGTAATTCGTTCTCTGGTATTGGCTGGTGGCACGGTTGCACACCGGGTAAAACGATAGAAAGAGAACATCGAAACAGAGACAGCGAGGAGAGGAGAGGAGAGTAGAGAGAGAGTGCAGGAAGGGCAAATCCCGCACTCGTTGTAGCTATCAATTACGAAACGATAACTGTTTGCCCCGACTACGAGATAGAGAGGCGCGTTATCAGCCATCCTGCCGCATAATGGATTCATCCCGACCATCTGGATTCGTTTCTCTCGCATCCTCCGGCTCCATTCTCCCTCGGTTCCTCTTCCTCCTTCGTCTATCCTCGTGTCTCTTCCTCCTCCGACTCCCACGCCCGCTACTTTCCCCTCTGTTCCTCTTTCGGCTGCACGCCGTCTGCCGCCATTTCTCTCCCTCTTTCTCCCAATGCATCTCTATCTTCGTTTCTCTCTTTCTCTCTGAAGCGAGCCATTTCTCTATCTCCGTTTCTCTTTCACCCTGACTCCAGCCTCTGTAGTCTACGCCACAAAAGCGAGCCCGACCGTGCTTGATAATGAAACGGTTTCGCGTTTCGTGCCGTTGTTCGGTGGGACCCGGGGCGAGAAGGGGCACGTAGAGGGAGAGAGAGAGAAAGAGGGAGACACAGAGTGGGAGAACGAGTGAGCGAGAGAGGGTGAGAGGGGGGCCCATCCGGAGAGAGAGAAAGTACGAATTGTGCCTTGGCACACACAGACCTCCGAGTACTCGACGTAGAATGGCCGCCGACCACGAAGCACGGACAATTAAACCGTTCTGTCGTAAAACTCCCGTTATAAAGCCCCCCTCGGTCCCCCCACAGACGTCCCGGCAGCCACCGAACGCTTACTACTCCGTTGTTTCTCTTTTCACGCGCGATTCTTCTCGTCGCTTGTCTTCCATTCACTACTCTTTCCTCCGACCACCGACCCCCTTCCGGACCCCCCTCTATCTTGATTCTGCCCCTCCTCGTCTTCTTCTTCTTCCCGATGGCTCCTTCTCGGTCTCTGTCTTTCTTCATCATGGTTATGGGGCTCTTCGAACGACGTATTCGATGTGTCCTAGCACTATCTCTGACTAGTTTTTGAGGTAATGGTAATTTAAAACTTGAAGTACTGCACACGTCTTCCGGAACGTTTCCTGTTCAACCGAAGCTCAAATTCAGGAATGTTTGCGTTTTTATTCGCTGTTTAAATTAGCAACGAAGAGTTTAGTTTCAAGTTACCTATTTCACTAGACTGTGCCTTTCAATTAGAAAAAAACTCCACTCCAATCATTTCCCTCGAGATTTTCTACTCGTAATCTTGTAAAAAGAAGATTGTTAGTTACCGGCATCACAGGTAAACGCAGGATGAATTGAAACGGCACGATCGTTAGAAATGCTGTTAATGGGTCCGAGAGGAAGTCCGTTCCATGTTTGTTTTAGCCTCGGTAACTGGTCTAACGGTGTCTATCGTTGTTGTGCACGCAAGATCGGAATCGGCGTTTAGTGGCCAGAAGGCTGTGAGAACGAAATCGCTTTGTTGTCCCTGTGAAATCGCGGGCGAGAGACAATATCGCGTGGCGCAACGCGGATCGCTTTACGTAACCTAGCTAATTATTTATCTGTGTATCGTGTAACGAGCGTTTGATTAAAAATTACCATTCCTAATTGCACTATGGAACACGGCGCTGTGGTAATCGCCTCGTGATTCGATCCTTGACACCTGCGCCGCGCGAGACCCTTGTTCCACATTTTATCTGCGAACTAATAACCTCTTTCTCTCGAACGATCGATGGGATTCTACGATGGATAGATCAAGTTGATTTCCAGTGATAGACACGCACGCACACATCTATAAAATTCTTAAAGAACCCCCAACATTTTGTGAATCTTCAACAAACGAGCAAATGAATTTTAAACTTTTTTTTACTGAAATAATTGATAAATAAATAAATAAAAAAGCGATACCTCCGAGAAGCATCAGACTGGTTGCGGCTATTTATAGGACTCGATTAGGTCTGATCGACTGGAGAATCCACGCGGGACCTAGGCTTTTATGAGGGAGAAAGATCCTGAAAAGAAAAATGTTTTCGGCTCTTCATCCCCCACCTCCAACGCAACGATACATCGGCGTAACTACCTGATTAAATGTTTCCCTTTAAAGGGAACGGTTCGATCGGATTCGATAGCTTTCTCTTCCATTGAAACTTTGTGTCCCTCGTGTCGGTGCACCATCAGGGAAAAAGGACGATCGCCATCGGACAGAGCTGACATTTTAAGCGTGTCTGTCTCAAAAGACTACTTCTACTTCCACAGGCCACTTGATGCGTTGTCTGGCTCAAACGACCGCTTCTACTTCAGCAGAAGAGCCGTCCCGCTTCGCGGCTACGAATTTCTTTGCAAGGCTTCCTCTACCTTTTTGCATAATGCATCCAACCGGGCGGTCGACTCGTTGCTTCAGCTATATTCAATTCCACTGTCCATACATTTTGCAACTTCAGCCGGTTCTAAGCCGCTTTCAAGATTCCTATTTTTGTTCGAGCGATTCCGCGTTCATCGATTTTTATTTTTAATTTCATTCGATTCGAAGGAGCTTTGATTTTCGTGGAAATATGTTGTGAATTCTGAAATTTTCTTGCTGAACAATTCACGATGGACAATTTATGACACTTTCAAAAGACTGACCGTCATTGACGTCGCAACCTACATCTCCCGCAGAGCAATTTCGTTTAATTATGAGTGCAATCTATCAGCTGGACGATGGGAAGAAGCGTTGACCGATGATCGCGAATTAAAAATCAACCAAGGTTAAGCCGAGCATACGTAAGAAAACGCTACTCCTCCGTGTACGAGCCATAACGAGACGGTCGGACGTTGCATCATACGTTAATTAAGTTAACAACCTATTAAAGTGGCCCGCGGAAACGAGAGTGCCGCTCTCTCGTTCACCCACGCGACTCGTTCACGTGTCGGTGTGAACATCGTCACGGAGACCTTTCGTTTCGGACTTGCCAGCTCGTTTAGAACATCGCTCGAGTGACATAAGTTTCTCCCGATTTTATCACGTTTATTTAAAGACAAAATGAAAAAAACTAGCAATAATTTTATCGGCGCACAGGTTCGATCAAACTCTACAGACTATATATAGCTATTTTGTAGAACGATCGACAATAGCAAAAATCCATTTACAAAGTGAAAAAGTTCGAAAATGCGATTTTCGAGAACACGATTTCCATTGGCGTGGTAAAATTAGGAGACAGGATCGAGGGAGGAAATTGACCTCGCCGGTAGATCGTGTCTCGGAATGATCGAGCGGTATTGGAAAATCGTGGCGCGGGAGAAATACTCAATTTCCAAGTGGCAGGATCGTCGATAGACTCGTTTCGTGGGTTTTGGCAGCCCGGTGATCGGCAACTTCGACTTAAAATTCGCGACACCGCTTCTCGCGGATCTGCTCGCGGTGGACAGCCATGGCATTCGAAGTAACGCGGGCCAATATTTCACGAACACGTGCTTCCGCCGTTGGAGGGCCCCGCATTTCGTTGGAAGATCGAGCTGGAAGGCCGACTGCGGGAGACAAATCGACCTCGAAATGAAACGGCTGTCGTCGATTTGATTTACGCCGCCCGGCCGTCTCATCTCTCGCCTCTCGCCTCGGCTCGCCTAGCTGCGTTCATTATTTATGCGTCGACGGATCGGGAATTATTGAACCGCACCGTAAAAAATGCCCCTGCGTGCCGCGCTTTAAACTGGCTGCCCCATCAATCGACCATCCCCCAATAAGATGCTTCTCGTGCTGCCTCCATTTCACAGCTGGCCAATCTATGGCGTGCCGTAAACTGTTTTGGAAATGGATATGTGCGGTGGCACGGTCGGCGATGTCTTGGGGTGAACGTTAACCCTTGGCACTCGGAGTTAATTCAACTTGAAAGTTAAACATTTCTTCCGACTTAGAATAGTTCCATTCCCCATGATTTTAAAAATTTTATACGATACCGAAATATTTAATAATATAAATAATATTCTGAATAATGCTACAGCAATTTTTAATGGCGTCTCACTATTCGAGTGCTAAGGGTAGCAATGTGTGAGAAAGGAGAACGTGACTGAACGCAATACGAAACCTCGTTCCGAGCAAGCAGCTGGACAATAATTCCAAGAATACGGGCATAGTATGAAACTGGAAGGTGTTCCCATTATCCCGTAGACAGTAGCTCTCTAGCAGGTAACAGTGGGATTCTGTGAATCGTGGGGCCGGTACATCGTGGGTCCAGGAAATAACGCGGGTTTTCGCGTGTACAAAGGTGGGTATGGGAACGTGGATGATAAACCGCGGCTCCTTTGACAGAAGAAAGGGACCGGGTCCGGGTGAAAAAGTGATTCCGATGTCTGGAGTCATACTCGAATGGAAGACGCGGCGCTCGTTCGCTCGCTCGGCATTGGTAATCGATATTCGTTATCAAAGGCAAAACCGGAACCCGGGATGTCCGTGTAGAGAAAGAGAGAAGGACAACTAAACAGAGTGAGGCAGAAATAGCTAGATGTTGGGAGGGTGAAAGAGAGAGGGAGATGGAAAGACGCGTGCTGCCTGCTATTCAAAGGCGGGGGAGGCAACTCTTGTTCGCGAAGGCTCGCGATGTTCCATCTACGGTGTGTGTATCGTGCTATCTGCCCCCCCCCCCTTTGTTCCCCCGTAATGGCCTGCGCTCCTCTTTTTCTTCTTGCTCCCTCCTTCGGCGAGTTCCCCGTCTCTCCCTTCTTGTTGTTGTTCTTCTTCTTCTTCTTCTTCTCCGCCTCCGGACGTTGCAACGGGGGGGACCGGACCGCTTTCTAAGAGTTACGCAACCCTGGCTTCTCCCCTCCCCTTCGCTCGTCCGTTGATTATTTTTCAAAGAGACGCGGTTCCAGAATTTTTAAATAGCGGTTGAATGAAACCGGTTCTCTCTCTACGCCTCTGTATTTCGCTTTGTACGATGCCCGCTTCCCTCGTGGGAGGCTCTCCACCTTCCTAGCGGATCCTCGAGCGCCACTCCAATCGTGCGTTACGTTGCCTGTCTTTTCTCTTTCCCTCCCTTGCTCTCTCTTTCTCTCCTTCTCCCTTTTGCTACGCTTTTATTTACCACTCCTCGGTACGCTCCTGTCTCTCTGCGCTTCCTCTCTGCCCCACGTTCTCCATATCCGTTTTTATTGCTCGTCGTCTTGCCTCTCGTCGAGAATCGCGGCGAGGGTAAGCGATTCACCTCTCGAGACGTTTCCACGGGCCTCTCCTTCTCGATTTCTCTGCGCGACCATGTCAAAGCGCCCAATACCTCGAATTCCCCCGTAATATTCTTAATTGGCGAACTATTTTTAGAGCCGCCCACGAGCTTTCAGGTTCGGCGCGATTGGGAATTTACGCGTTGAATGGGTTCCATGATGGTTAAATGTTAACAATATTTACGTCTGTGAACACAAACAATTTAAAATTTAATTTTAAATATAACAGATACAATTAATAAAATTGTCTCGTTTAAATCTTCGTCTGAGATCAAACACGTCTCTACTTTATCAAACGTCATACCAGAATAATCAAAAATCACATATTACAAATCTGAAGAACGCAATCGGAGACAACTTCTCCTTACAATATAGGGAACGAGTGAATAAAATAACGAAGGAAATTTTACAGCGTGTACCGCTGAAGAAGTAGAACGTTGCATTAATCGATCCGCACCGTGCCGAAGATAATCGCTAGAGGGTAGCTAATAGAGCGCAGCAAAGATGCAAAAGCGCGTCTTCTTTGTGGCAAATAAAGGCATTCCTTCGGGCTCAGGATATTCTTGGTGTTATGACAACAACAGGAAAGCTGACACGAGAATCTTGACGAAATGGAAGAAATAACAAGTAACGAGGTGCAAATTTTCTTGCTGCATTGCAGAGCATTGTCGACCGTGCTGGATCTACCTGTTGGAGCCTGAACTGACGTCGTGTTTCCTGGTATAGTCTTTACAATTCTGGCACTCTTCCTGCCCGGAGATTTTCTTCGAGGAGCTTGTTCAGACGCCATTTAATTCTCTTTAGAATCGTGATTCGAATTCTTCCGCTTTATGTCCCGACGCTGTGACGGCGCGGCGAAATTTCGAGTTTCACGGCTGTTTTCACGATGAAATAATAATACCCTCACCTTGGACAATGTCCACCAGCTTCTTGTCGTATTTTTATATTTTTTCTTCTCTCTTTTTCGACTACCCACAAATCCATCGAAACTGCAACCAACTCGGTCTACGATTAATCAATCCGTGAGCGGCAGAAAGTTCGAATAATAACGAGTTGTCCCTCGCCCCCGGCGGCGGTTACTTAATCTGGAAAATGACCAGAGAGCGGATAATTAGCGTGGCAATTGGCAAAGTTTAATTGGAAATCCGAACCTTTCGGTTTCGCGCGGTGGTTTACGCTAGCGGTCGCGTGGGCGCAGCCCCTGCCCCCGAGCGAGTACTAATTCCCGAAAAAATGTAGATGCGTTCAGAGAATTTAGTTCAAGCAATTGTGAATAAATTGTTTCGTAAATGATTAAATGAAGTGTTCGTTGAAAATGTGGCCACAATATTGTACGCGAATTTTTGTATAATGTAGAACGCAAAGAAATATTTCACACGTACTTCTCGTAGCTGCCGAAGAGCATCCTTAGACAATTTATTACCTCTAATGGGGTGGTTGAAGACTTCGAGATTCAGAGTCAAATTCTAGAAACGCTTTCGTGGGTCTCGCATTACGTTGCGTCTCAACAAATATGTTTTTCGGACCGTAGGAATATCGGGACACCCTGTGGCTTCGACTGAAAACGATCCTCTAGGGGTGGTTTCGGGTGGGGGTCGGTAGAATCGAAAAGGAAGAAGTGCCGTTTGTTATCCTCCCCGGCGAGGAAGCGGTCGAAATAAAGGAAACCGCGGCTCGTTCGAAGGGGTTAAAAGCGCAGAAAAGAAAGCGACCCACCGTCGAGACAGGGGACGAAGACGAAGGGGGTCGTGGGGGTTGGTCGGGGAATACTTTTGTCGGCGAATGCGCGGGATCCGACGCGGAAGAATTAAGACCGATCCACTTAACTGCTCGTCGAGAATTCGGGGTGCGTTTCGCCGGGATTCCACGTGGTTCGTAGGGGTTGCAACCGCCGCCCTACCCCTCGCATCGAAATAAAGTTATTAAAGGGGCGGTGGTCCACCCCTATCGACGTTATGCGTACGAATGAGTTATTCCTTCGCCTTAATTCCACTCCATTAAGCCGAGTACTTAAGTGCCCGTGAGCACGAGGAAGGGTGTGCGATTAAAGGCGGCACAAACAAGGGTTCGAGGGGCACGGGGATGTTGTCGCCGTAATTCCAGGGGGCCCCGAATGAGAGTTACATTTCCGAAAACCGTGCCGGATAACCGGAAAATGTTGACGTTTGCTTCCTGAAATATAACCCTAACTATTAAAAATGGCCTAAGTCACATATTTCCTGTTTCGAAATATTAAACACGAAATATAATGTTAATTTAGTTTTAAATAATGTGATAGTTCAGTAGTTCCGTCTCCACCAAATTTGTGACTAAATGCATCTGGGAAGAACTTTCTCTGAAAAGTCCGTGCGATCTTAGCGTTCCTCGTGCGAGGCTACTAAAGGATCGGCATTCGTCGACGTCGAAGCGTCTGTTACGTTTTCCAGCATCCCCCTCAGGCCTGTATAAATAGCTCCGGGTAACGGCGGGGGACGTGTTTGTACACTGTATGCCCGTAAAACGGCCGGTTTATTGCGACATATGCCGCGACCACGATAGAAATTTAATAAGGAGCCCCGAACAAAGTCCGCCGTTTCGATCCCGCCGGCCTGGCCAGCCGACCTTCCGATTAATGTTTCAACCGAGGCTGGCGCGCCACGACAAAACCGAACATCCCCGCAAATGGAATTTAAAAAATTAACCAGCGACGATGAATAAACGAGCGGCCACGGTTTACGGTGTTCCCCTACGATCTGTCCTTCCCAACGCGACAAAATGCTGTATAGCTTCTGCTAGGCTGTCTCGGTTAAACGGGAGCAATTCAATCTGTTGCTGGTTCCCGTTTGTCTTGGGTATCAGTTTTACATATTTTACACGGATAGATACAACGACCCCGTACTTTAATGCGAGTTGATGGATGTTAGTTGCTCTTGAGCCATTATAATGTAAACACATATTTCATTGTTATAATTTTTAGATGCAGTTTTTCTCCTTTCTTGAAAACGATCCACACAAGAATCGAAACGTTGAAAGTTTAAATTAATTTGTAAAATTGCTTTATAAATCATTAATAACTTTCCTGATTTAACATTCATACGATCGACAACAATAATTTACGTAAACACGTGTATTCAATCCTCGTGTTACAAAGGTGAAAAGAATAAAATATCTAAAGATTATTTCAACGTACACCTTCAGATTAACTAGACCGTGCGAAAGTAGTACAGTAAACGTGGAGATGGGTTCTGGAACAGTGTGCAGGATATTTGCGAAAGATTGATCTTCATTACTTGAAATATAGAGCACGTGGTAGCTTCGATTTATGTATGCACGTGTAGCTAAAGATGAAAGAGAGAAGAGTGCGGAAGAGAGGGCTTATATCGCGCAAAGTTCCCGAGTTAACGTAATGAGGCCGGTGTGTGTGTACGTTGATTAGGTTTAAAAGCGCAGCGAGATTGCCGTCATCCTTTTCAGGAGCAGTGGTAGAGAAATATACTGACCTAAAAAAAGTGTCCATTTCGAGCAAAAGCGATATCGACGCAATAAATCGGCGTTAACCCGGAGAGCTGCAGGACTTTTATCGGGGGAACAGAAAAGGAGAAATGGATCCGACCAATGAGATTAAACGACGGACCCGGGTTAAAAAGCACCGCTAATTCGCAGGCTCTTGTACCTTCGACCTTTTTGCACGATACCGGGCGTTAAAGCGATTATGGTCGCGGTAATTCCACGAATTAATTCCCTCCTGGCCCGTGCTCTCGACCCTCTCCGCCGATTTCTGCTTAAGCTACACCCCCTGCGCCGCTCCCGCATCGAAACCGTCGAACTCGTTGCATCAGCAAAAATCTGCGATTGGTTGCGACCAGTTCGGAAATAATATTGAATCTATCGCGACGTTCGAATCTCGTGTACGCGAACTTCTCCGCAACAAATTATTAATAGGTGAATATTCTTAACCGTATAAAGATCTTGTAGATCCGACAGGTGCACGGAAGATCTTTTTATATATGCCTCGCTCCGCCACAAAGGAGTATTTATAATTTATTCGATAATTATAAGTCACATCTATTCCCTGTAACGAAACCCTTTGCATCCTGAGGTACTCTGAAGCACAAAGTACTTACGTGTAATCGCTACGGTTCCATCGCTGTGAACCTAACGCGTTTCGATTTTCAATTATAATTCTATTCGGAGTGTAACAACTACATAAATACAAAGTGATTAAAAAAAATAATGTGAAAGAAGTAGTGATATAGTAGATTTAAATTATTAATTTTTAAGATAAAAATTACAAGAAGTTCAGTTTTTGTGTTTCATTTAAAAGAAAAATATTTTTAAAAAATTAAAACAACATTTCCATAAAAATAAATATAAATAAACATAGAAAGAAAGCACGTTCTTAGTTTACTATATGCCAGATTTGTTAACTGTATCAAAAGGGTTAATTTGTAGTTGCATATGCAGGAAAGCGGTGCGTGAGTTCTAAGAATTGTTATCCTTGATACTATTATTACAGCAATAAAGTGATACGAGTACTAATACTAATACTACAGAGTAATAATATATATTGTTCTCTAACTTTCTGATTCTACATAAAGGGATCTGACAATCTCTTGAACGGTTGGGGCCTGTGAAGGTCTTAATCCGGCGCTGCACGAGCCTTGGCATTGCTCGAGAATTCGCTTCGCACAAGTCGAATGACCGATGAGAGGGACGAAAAGCTGGTTTCCCCGGGTAATTCGTGCGCATCTGTTACACCCGCGACCCGTTATGGTAATAAGGACTCCTCGGACCACGGTAACGCGTTTTTACCCCTCGATACCCCCCTAGGTTTCGATCCCTGTGCCATCGACGGCTCCCCGGGATAATTGGAAAGCACCGAGGCGCGAAACGAGGAATCAACGCGTCGTGTTTAGCCAGTTAAAAATCATTACGCTGTGTACCGAGCGCCGGGCTGCAATTATTTTTTTGCGTGACGAGACCGAGCGAATTTTCGAGGCTTCGACGCTTTAACACCTGCTCTCGCTGTCTATAGGTTCGTCTCCACACAAGCTATACTGCTTCTTTCGAGATAATAGTTTGAAACGCATCTAAACATTCAGTTTGGTCACCGGATATAATCTCGTCCACCTCGAAGAACGGCTAACACAGCAAGTTGCAAAGGGCGAACTGTCGCCTCGGCGAGAAACGGCGCCCACTAGAAACATCTGGTCATTCCACCGACGAAATCCCGGAACTTTTGATAGAATCAAGATAGAACTGTGAAAGTTTTCTTAAATTAAAGGCGAAACTTCGCCGAATTCGAGAAAAATAAGAAGGAGTCACAAATAACTTTTGACCCAGAAAATATCGATCAAAGTTGCCCAATCTTCTCAGTTCACCGATTAAGAGGAATACAGATTTTTAATCATTTCGAAGGGTTGGAAGAAGTTTTATCTAAAGTTCTGCCATTCTGTGAGAAAAATGACGGAATGCTTCCACCGTGAGGTTACTCGCAGGAAGTCAGAACGTGCGCGCGTGGTTCGGGAGAGGACATCAAGCTGCAATGCCTCGCGGCGAGGATTGCCGCTTCAAGTTCGCGAGGAACAAACTTGACGACGAAGTTTCGCACGTAGGCGCGTACCATGTCCCACGGGAGAGACTCCAGGATTCTCCGAGGGAACAAGGAAGCTCCCGCGTCCTTGGATAAGAGAACTTGGAAAAGTTTGAGCGGTCCCTTGCGAGACCAAACGTCCGACTCTGCGGGACGGCTGGACCGCCGATGAGTTTGGATTTTGTTCGGAGACTTAATACACGACGACTTAATCTCGGCCTGCGTCTTCTAATTACTCCGGCTTCAAAAGCAAAATGGGGTGGAAGACATTCAGCTTGGACCTCCGAGCAGTAAGATCTGAATAAAAATTCGTTCTCAATTAATCCTAAAATATTTCGATGATACGGCAATTTTATAAAACTGCTGAAATTGATGATTTGATCATCGCAACGTTGAAAGCGTCGCCAGGTATACGAGGACGACAATTACGAGCATAATCCGACAAAGGGGGATGATTAGTCGTTGGAAGTCTGGAATTTATCACGGAAGTAGCAGACTTTAGATAAGTCAGTGACTAGTACCGCGTTCACGTGTGTGCTGTTATTCCTACGAGTATGTCTTGGCTCCCGGCTCTCCAGTTCCACTTTCATTTGCTGGCTCGTTACGCTGATACACCCTCTACAAACGCTATACACCCTTTTGAGGATTAAATAGTTTTATGTGGCCCACTATTTCAACGAAGTAACAAGTTCCGGAACGAACTATACACCTACGACGAGGCTGAACGGGATTCCTGAGCACAATCGTCGTCGTATTTATCGTTTACGTCAAAGCGAATTTTACTCATCAAGCTTCCCCCGGCTCCGTTGTTATTTAGGGTTCATTAATCTAGAATTTTTGTAATTTAGAGCTGAAGTTTCGAATTTCTTTGAAAGTGATGATCAGTGTGAGAAATTGTTCGGTTTCTTTGACTGGCAAAGAGGAGGCAGTATCCCCAGCTGAAGAGGATACGAATGGATCATCTTGGTGGCGTTGGAGGTCCACAATGGTTCGGAGAATGCAAATGAAAACGTAGGTCCACGCGTGTCTTTGCGGAAAGGAATGTTGGAGGAATGAAAGAGTCGTCTGGGAGTGCGGCCTGTGCAGAACGCAATCAGCAGCATCTAGCACAGTCTCGGACGGGACAAAGGGGGTTGGAGAATCGGTCCAGGGTTCCGAGAAAGAGGCAACATACGCACGATAACGGATTGCCGTGGAAAAACTGTCCTTTCAGTCGCAGACGTCGCGATCGCAATCGCGGCCGGCCTCGCCGGAAGGGCAGAAACGAGTAAAAGGAACTTGGTCGTCGAAGAAAAGGGTAGGGGAGTGTAGGTAGGTCGGAGGGGGATGAAGGTAGCCGTTCGACAGGTTCGAAAGGTCCACGGCTATTTCCTCTAAAGAGGATTCCATCGCGGAACAGGGTTGCGGAAACAAAGAAGGAAATGTGACGGGGACGTCGAAGGTGGAAGCAAAGAAGAAAAACCACCCCCTCTTTCAGTTCAGAGGAAGAGAGGTTGGGAGTGCTGGAGGCCTTCGCTAGACGCCTATATCGATTACCGAGTCGGTGTCTCGGGGGTTGAGTATGAAGGGGAACGGAACCGGGAACCCACGACCGAATCCTATTCCTTTCGGGCTGCGAGCAAATCCTTCCGCCATCATCCGGGCCCGGTTGCCACCCCCTCGTGTCACGGAATCCCAGATTTTCTGCCTGTTTTCGAAAAACCGACGACGCGTCGCGAACATGATTGACGGGCATGCCACTAAATTCTCCTTCAAATTCTTTATTTTATAATTACTGCAAAATAAAACACGATCGCATCGATTGCAGAACACAGGAGCCGAATAAAAATTGTATTATATTTTTAATTATCTTATTAAGCTGAAAGTAATACATTGATATCTTTATACATGCTTAACATGTCCACTACATTTTTGTCATGAAAGCATAAAATTTGCAGTCCAGTAATTACCGACTACGAGAATGTGCTCGTAGAAAAAACAATCGCATCCTGAGTAGTAAAATATTAACAAAAATCGGCGTATATGGGGCCAGCGCATGTCCGTCCATTACACAGATTAAAGTAGGTTCAAGAAACGTCAGAAAGAGGCAATTTTCCGGAAAGTGCATCGGATCTCGTTTCCTCGGCCGGTGGCTACCCTCTGGATCCCGGCGCGGCAACGGGAAACCCCGGATCCCCGAAATCCTGTTACGCTTTCATCCGGCTATCCCGGGCCGCGTCTCTTCTTCTCGAACGTTTATTTATTTATTCAAGGAGAGCACGGCAGTGATTCACGGTCGAGGCCAACGGGTCCGCGATTCCCGTTTCGTTCGTGCTTCAATTCCCTGGTCTCCCCTTCGGAGACCTAACCCTGCTAAAAAAACGAGCCGAGTTTCGCTCGTTAACGCGCGCCCTGCTCCCTCGAAGGGTGCGTTCTTCTCGCTCGATAACCCGACGGTTGCCCTAATATTATAGTTTGACCAGCAGGCTCGAACAAATTACCGAGCGCATGCGAATCCTCGAGGACGAAGGCTGGAGAGCGAGAAAATTGAATTTATTGAAAGAACCTGCTGCTAATCGGATCAATGCCTCTGTGAACATCGAGAACTTTTACCAAACCATATTCCAAGCATTAAAAATTTATTCAAAGAGTACTAACTGCCTCGTAGTTACCCTTTTTCTCTTTATGTTCCAGGTACGTACGTGATCAGTGAACCGGCATGTCAGGAAGACCAAAGAAAGTAAACGCGGTAACGTATTCGCGACTCGTTTGATGAAACTTTCATTATCGCGTGGGCGTAGAGAACGTCGCGGTTAGCTCGACCACCCCCATTCGACGTGTCTCAGCCAATTTAATCTTTCACGCTCGTCCTCTTGACTCAGTTTCCCGGAGGTCGAGTGCACGCGGAAATCGAATCCACCTGCGAAGCTCGGTGTGTGTCCACCGGCGCTATTCACGTTCTAATCTGGGCCAATGAAGCACTCGTTGCCGGCATGAATGAAGAGAGTCGATCCTCTCTCTCTCTCTTCTCTCTCTCTTTCTAGTTTCCTCTATGTACCCCTCGCCTCTCTGGAGAGCTCGTAAACGCGCGACCCGCCGCTCGAGGACGACGATGACACGCTTACTCGAAATAGAAACCCGCGTAAGGCCCATAACGGTACACAACCAGTCTCTGTTTGCTCCAGTCAGACTCCACCATTCGCATAATCGCTACATGTTGCCTGGAAATACACGATCGACCAGCCACATCTCCAAACGCGAATCTATCTGTGCTACCTGAGCTAATTTAGCGACGGATGGGAATCTCGGATGTTTAGCGTTGTCGGATTTTGGTTTGAGTCGTTTGATGCTGTCCCAAGGGATCGGTGATTAGAATTTCGTTGAAATTTTCCAATTTTCTCAAAGCTAAAATATTGAATATATTTGTTTCATTCGGATTTAGAAAATAAATTTTCGAATTATTCTATTCAGTTAAATAATTAATTAATTAGTTATCGATCGTATTATTATGAATTTTTTCTACACATTTTCTATCGGGTGTCGCAGTTATAATTAATATCTAGAAAAAATCAAGAAAATGTATACATTTTTGCTACATAACTAAACGTAAGTTTCTAGCTAATTTAGAATGTCGAATATAATAAAAAAAAGGAATGGAACCAGGAGAGTTATGGTGCCGGGAATGGAGAAGGAGGTTCGAAGTTTCACTTCGTTACGGTAACATGCTCCGGGAGGTAGCTGCGAATGGTTCGTGCCGGGTCGTGAATAGAATTTAATTAATCGAGAATGGAGCATTGACTCAATTGTAACGAGGCTCGATCGCGGGAACTGGATTTCGATGAAACTGGTAAATAAGGTCTTGAGAATCTGTTCGCGGAGTCTGTGAAACCGATGGCGAAATTAAATGAAGACACTAGACACTATTATTCGGTTAAGTTATTAGAAACTGACTCACTCGTGGCCTTTTTCAGACACTTTTAATTGAATCGAATCGCAACCACGTTCGGTAACAACTGTTACCAGCAGCCTAACTATGTAGAAAATAAAACGATTCCTTGGCAATCGAGACACGCACATGTTGAAGAAAAACGTATTACATCGTTCCCAATGTATTTGCAGTCTGAAGCAAGAACAAACCCGCCGTCATTAAAACCGGCAGTAAACAAGCCGCGGAAGTTTGAGGCGTAAACCGGGGGAACTTTTAATAAAACGCCGAATATCCTCAAGACTCCACTTACGTTGTACCGTGGGCCGATAAGCCGTATTTACGAGAACGGTGTAGGTACCTACACAGGTAAACTGGCTCGAACGCGGAATCCGCGAGAGCCGGCGGCGCGGCGATCGAATAAATAATAACGCGGACGTTGCTATTACCGGCATTTTTCATTTCGTCTCGCAAGATCCGTAAAACAGTAGACGAAGAACCACCAGCGTGGAAAAAGGAAAAACCTTCGGATCAAGGAAGCGGAGAGAGAGAGAGAGAGAGAGTAATCGAACCGGTAGGAAAACAGCAATTGCCTTCACCGGGAATAATTTCGCAGTTGTGCGGGGCGCGAATAACCGTAGTCCTCCGGCGCGGCGCGTTCTCTCTTCTTTTTGTTCGCCGTGTACATGTCGGTCCTCTTCCCTGTCCCTCTTTTTGCATTAATTCCTCCGTTGCCGTTTTCGTTCTCTCTTTTTTTTATTATCTCCGCGCGCGTCGGTTTCACTTGAAGCACGAATTAGTATTCTCGGGGAAAGCAGAGCGCGAGTGCGCGATGATGCGATATATTCCTGTGGAAAATGGGAGCGCATTAAGCGCGAGTATGAGAGCTCGCGCGCGCGCACACATCGCGAACAACACCCCGCTGTTTATTGCGTGGATGAAACAGCCCCGGGGCTCGAAAGGGGAATATACCGGAGCTAACACGCGAACAATGTCCGTGCGGAACCGTAATCTTGCCCCGAAGTTCGGCCCCCCTCTTGAACGATGAGAAACTCTGCCGGATTGGTTCCGGACGTGTTTGGTAGTCGCCGAGGGGACCGGTTGATTAAGAAATTACGACTCCTCTTGCCTCAGCGATATCTACGAAGTTGCTCGAACAGGATCGTTTGACATGTTAGGATTATACGAACTCGAGATTCACGGACTCCTGTTTTCTATTTCCACCTAATTTGAATTTTCATCGAATAACGAGAATGTTTTTCCATCTGACGTTTTTTACAATGAATTCGCGAAAATTCATATTCCTTCCTGGTGGAATGGAACAGTGAATGAAGATTTATTATATGTTGCTCCATCGGCGAAAGTGCAAGGGTTGAACTCGCGACACGGGATTTCCCGAGTGTCGTTGCCTAATTAAATAACCGGAAGGTACACACGTTTTTTCGCAGCTCTTTAATGGAATTTAAATTCATCGTTCTCTCTTTCTGCATCGCGTGCGCGGGCGGGCGAGCTTTCTGTCTTTCTCCTATGCAAATTTTCGAATGGAGATCCCTGCTCGTTTCGAGGTTTGCGTTTGGACATCATTTTCTGGCGAGAGGAACGCTTGGTTAAGGGATGAAATTGGGAGCACGAGGAAAGTAATGTTTGCTGTTAGAAAATTCAGTTCCGAGGGTTTGGGGTATGCTCGGAGAGAGGTGTTTGTGCGTGCGTGTGGGTTAATGATGTTTAATTCTCATGGTTTATTTATGGACGATTGTAGTCGCGGATTCCGTGGTGAAGTGTGTCAAGCATTTTTATTCTGCCCGCGGCTTCATTCACGCTCTTGTGAAATTCGTAATTGAGGAAGTTCGTTGTAATTTATATACAATTATGAAACTTTATGGATAATAACGTTCACGGACGATTCATTTCGAAGTTTCTAAGAAACTAGGCGAAGATCTAGGTAAGCTTGAATAGATTCAGTTCTACCATTTTCTAATTTAAAAATTCAGAAAAAAATTGTAACAGAATCTGCGAGTATTCGGGTCAACTTTAGACACCATTAAACATGTATACGTTTCATTGAATAACTTCTCAGCAGATTTTCTTAGCGTCTTATGAAGTCTGTCAGTTGCTGGTGCTTTTGGACAGAAATCCAGGTCAGAAAAACGGGAAATTTTCTTATTTCTGTGACGCGTTCCCCCAAAGAGAATAACTCAAGTGACTCGGTGTCTCGTGCCGGTTATGCAACTGCGAATTCATGCAAATTCAGGACGCGTATCCGGTCGAGAGGTCCAGAACGGTCCCGCATCCGCGCGAACCGGGCCGAATCTGCGCCAAGGGACAGCCCCGCGTATCGTCGAGGGCCGAACCTGCTGTGGTTGGTCGATTTTCGCGATTACTCGAACTGGGTCGATTTTAAACGCGACCCTCTGCATTGCGACGTCATAAATAGTGACGCGTTTGGTACCGGGATCGTCGTCATCCGCCATCGTCATCGTCGTCTATCTCCTCGCACTCCTGCATCAATAATTCCATCGCTGAACATCCATCTTCCAGCTGTTCCTCTTTGGCAAGAGATAAAATAAATATTTATCGTTATTAAATATACGTTTGTAGGAAAATTGAGTAGACGAAATTCAAAAGTCGTTAAGGGATCTATTAAAATCGTTAAGGGATGGAATGACATGCAATCGTTGCAGGCAATCATTATTTTGCATAAAGATCCGCAGTCTAATCATTAATATGTAATTATAAAAATGAAACGATTAACTTCATGTAGCAGCTTCTTTTCAGAACTTTGTGTATTTTAGCGTGTACAATTTCCACTCAGAATAATTGTACCCGACAATCGTGTCTCTACTTTATTTCGTAATCGAACGTCGAAACAACGAGCCCGCCGACCCGAAATTATTAATACTTTCGATATATATTCAACGTTACAGCGAAATGTTTACGGTAACCCGTGCATCACGGTGCATCCTGTAATATTCATGCAGCTGGTAAATGATGATCGAACCGATCGCAATTTCCCGGTAACGGTCGCGCGAGTAATAAATTCGTGCTCTGTCTCTATAAACGGACCGATTAAAAAATAAAAATCACCGGCTCTTTCCCCCCAGAAATTTTTATTCGCGCCTCCAGCTTCGAACGATCGATCCAATCGTTTTTTGCCCGGGTGCATTTATTATTTGTCGCGAAACATGCTGTCTCAGTGGTTCAGAATATTAATTCTGAAGAAGAAGAGGAATTTCTCATTTCGATTTTCCCAGTCGAAAATCGTACGTTCCTTTTCCGATTAACCCTTGGGACTCGAGTAATTTTAATTCGAAAACCGAGAGATTTCTTTCAATCGAAATCGTTTTTATCCTATCTTAAATATCTGAGAGACAGTGATGAAGAGAAACGGTTTGCAGATTCGCAATCAGTAGACCAGCAGCAAAAAGACAGAAGGAAAGTTTAATTTCGCCGAGCAGTTTTCGTGAACGGGACACACGCGCGTTTGTCGACCGGTTCTCTTTTCCGTGGCTTTCGTCGGCGACGAGAACCAACCCCTGCTTTCCAACCCCCTTATTCCCGGCGAGCGAGCATGCGAGGAATGCTATTGGCTTGGCCACCTGATCGCCCCGCGGAATGTATTTACGACGTGGCGTGACCAACGCTGCCGGAAAGCTGCGGATTTTCCGTATTATCCGTATCGGGTGGCCGTGTTGTCGCGACAGGCTCGTTTATTCGAACGAACCAGTCGGCGAGGGTTTAACGACGGGCCGAGTAATCGGAGAGATTAAATTGAAAGCGGACAGAGCGGACGCGCAACGCGGAAAAGTGATTTAGAAAATATTTTCGCGGACCGTGTGCAACGCGCAGGCCGCACCGAGCCGACACTCTCTCCGCGTACATCAATTTTTATTAACACTGGCTTGTGTCGCGCTGTCGCCCTTCTTTCCTATTATTCCTCGAATTTCATGATTCTTCGGTGTTCTCTTCTTCGGTGTTATTTCCGGCTCATTTCTACAATGCACATTTGCATGTTCACTTCTATACTTGCACCATTCGATTTAGTACGTTGCAGTTACTGATTTTCTGCAGGTGATCATTAATTATCGGACTGCGCATTTTTATGCATTTACGAAGAAATTAGTTGGGCAATATAAAATATTCAAACATTTTAAAAATTCAAGAATGTTGTGATATTCCGTTTAATGTGACCAAGTCGTTGAGGGTTGAAATCAATTTTTGCGTTACTCATGCTTCTTACAATCAATGCAAAACATTTTACAGAAAGAAAATAATTTAATTTGGCTTGGAGGATTGGTAAGAAAGAATTATTTCGACATTATTCAGAATTCATTTCTAATTTGTGAATCAAATGGAGAAAAGGAATGGAAAGAACTGATACAGAAGAGTATACGAACTAGTAGAGGTTGGTAGCTCGGTGCAGCGTGGGCAGAGGTGGGCTAATCCTTTGTTAATCGGCGTCTGCATCGGGTGTAGGCGAGGTGTGTTTCGCCCAGTGATTTGTTCTCATGAAAATGAGAGCGGTCAGGTCGCCGTGCGGGGAGGGACGTCGTTAGAGAAGCCGGGAGCGGTAATAGAGTGTCAGAGACGCGTTTGTCGATCCGTGAAGGGGCAACGAAGGGGATCGAGGTCCGAAACCGCCATGCTGGCTCCGAGCATCCCTCGTCAGGAGTGCGGGCATCGTTGTCCGCGGCGATTGTTCCTCGGCCAGGACGTCACACGCGCGTCCCCGAGATTTGTGCGGCTGCCTGGAATGCGAAACGTTTGCGGTGAGGCCGTCTGTCCCTGGCCTCGTCCATCTCCGATGTTCTTGGACCTGGTCCAACGTCCGCTAATTAGGGGAAACGTGGTCCGGACTGCTCGCGGAAACTCCACCATCCTTCCATGGATCCATTGGAAATCGCCAAGACTTTCAATAACGTTCAGCTCCTCGAAAAACAATTCTTAAAATCTCAAATTGTTCTGAAAGTTTAATACGACTTGGGTCTAGATCCAAGGTTATGAAAAATTAAAATGGCGAGCATCCAGACCTCGAAAGAGGGTGATAATCCTCCCAACGTTATAACATCCCCTAAATGTTTCGAGCAACCTCAGAGCCAGCCGAAGATCAGGTTTAATTCTTTTTTAATGTGACAGATAGAGGATACCTGGCAATTTCATGGGGCTATTAAGGGATCCTTTCCGCTGCTCAGTTTCGAGAAGGGTGCATCCACGCACGATCCCCGCCTATTGTATCGCCGGCTCGCAAAAGGGCCGTACATGCGTAACAAGAATAATTCAGTTTTCCGGGAAGTTAGGAGCAAACTGGCACCCTTTCTTCTTCCATTTCGCTCTCGAGGCGAGCCCTCTTAAGAGCGAAGTGGGAGGACGGTTACCAAAGGGCCGCCTACGGGGTTTACGACCCTCGAAAGGCCCTTGGCTAACGACGTTACGCGTCCACCGACGCGCCCGGTATACTTTAGGAGCTCTCCAATTAATTATTCCGCGGGATTTTGCTCCGATTTAATTACGGTTCTTACCATTTCGGTACCCCCCACCCCTCCCACCCATCTCTGGGCTCTCTCTTTCTCTGTCCAGCCTTATCTGCCAGCGTAGTAGCAAGCTCCGATCTTGAAAGGCGAAAATGCGGATGGATTTCTTAATTAGGCGGGGCGACTGCTAGGGGGCGGCTCTCTCGCGTTTTAATTTTCTCGAGAACCGGCCGTTCCGGAGACAACCTAACCCCCGCCCTCTTTCTCTCTCTCTCTCTCTCTCTTTGGCTCTCTTTGGCGCGCACGAGCGTAATTACTTGCCAAAAACTATAACGCGTCCCGAAGTCCGGCGCACGACCGTCCTCGCAGACGACGACGCTCTGTGACGGGAACGTCGATAAAACGGTTCGAGGACCGGCATTAAATCGAACCGACCCTCTCGACGCCGTGATGGAAAATTAGGGGGGCTCGTCGCTGCGCCGCGAGTTATTGGCGTGTAATAGAATCGGGCGAAGAGGACGCACAACAATTCCTTTCTATCGATCCACGTCTCTGTTCCTACGCCCCTGCCTAACCCAGCCCTCGATCTTTCTTTTTTCCTTCTCTGTCTCTTTCCGCGTCTATCTCTCTCCCAGTTGGCCGACCATCTGAATTCAAGCGGAAATCGTATAAATAATTCGCGGGGATGTTTTCCCGTTCGTTTGAAGCACACCGGACCCCGACGTCCGGGTCGTCCACGACGAGCCAGAGCCCAGCTTAATGTACCGTGAATTCTGCAGATGCCTCCGATTGGAGATGCATCTCGCAATCCACGGCATCTTCTGCGAGCCACTGTTAATTTGCGAAGCGTACGCGACGCGAGCAAGCAGACGGTAATTGATCCTGCGATCATTCAGACAACTACGAATGAAAAATCAGCATTCGCGAAAAGCATGTTAATAAATCGATACACAGCGGCGACCGTCGAAATGAGAAACGCGAACAGTTATTCGACGAGTTTTTTTTTTAACCACAGACTCATTCCGATCACGTACTAGACAAAGTCGATTGGCGTGTCCCCACGAAACGTCCGGGTCCGGCATTTTTACCGATCGTTTCGAAGCCAGTGTGGCCCCTTTCCGGCGAACCGCAGACGAGCGTTTACGAAGAAAAACGGGAAACCGAATAGCCGAGGCAGTGCGGAAGCGTTTCGCAGGAAAATCACGCGTCAGCTCGAACAATTTTGCGGTCGCGACCGACTGGCAGGGCCGTATTAACCCGCGAGGGTTCCGTCCGCATTGCGAGAGAACAAAATTCCAACGGTCCCTCCACCCTTCGTGTCTCCCCGACGTAATCCCTTTTCTCCTCCCTTCTGACTCCCTTCGGCGCTCTCTAATGTCTTCTTCCGCAGTGTATACACAAGCGGACGGCGGTTGCGCCCTAAAATGAATTCGGGGACTCGGACGGTGTCCGGTCGTCGTCCCTTTCTGAATTTTCTCGCCCGTGACTCCCCGTTCTAACGCGCGAAATTTAATCTCCCTTAGCTCGCGGTGCGTTGAATTAAAATGTATGCCGAGTTTACAGCCGGCATGAAAGCGAGAGAGAAACACAGGAAGAGAGAGAGAGGGGAAGCTCGCGTAATGAGAACGGAGGATTGTTCCGTGTTGCACGCGCCTCAAACGGTGTTTCAATTTAATAATGGCGTTTCATTACGCGCCGGCGGTCGACGGCCCGACGACGTATCGCTTTTTGACCGTAACGAGAACGTCGTAACGGCAAGAACGCGTTTTTCTCGGTGTTCGTGTACATCTGTCCATGTGAATGTGACTTACGTATGCGCGCAGGCACGCATCCCTTTGCGCTTCCTTCTGAAAGTTCGCAATTACAGGCGAGCTCGCGGCCGCGCAACCTTTTCCGACCCGCGAATCTCGCCGGCCACGGGAAAACTTTCGAGAGACCGTTATATTGCACACACCCCACAGCTACTACTCTTTCTCTCTCGCCCTCGCCCCAACCCCTTTACAGCCTGGAATTATTTACTGCCACCGGCGCGGCACGGCTACCCAGTAAGTGAAAGAGGAAGCGACTTCGCGACTCCGATCGGCCGCTAATTGAACGTTACCCCCGCAGACTTGTTGCGGTGGAAATTAAGTGCGGCCCGCTCTACCGAAACTCTTTCCGCGGCTTTATAAATGGGAGATCCTTCCTCGTAGAATTACCGCGTCGTAAGGAAGATTCTGCTTGGTCCAGGTACCTCGCCCCGGGATTCTTGGAATGATTTTCGTCGAGGTATAGCCCGTTCTTCTTCCGTAATTGTCCACCGTAAGTAGGGGAAGAGCTCTGTCCAGCACACGAGATTTACGGAGAACTTGCTTATCATTTCCGATGTTGAAATAGGAAATACAGGATTGTGTGCAATTTTTATGGTGGATTCAGCCTCCATGATTGAAAATTTATAATGCTCGTACAATTAACGGTTGTTTTAAAAATTCATAGATAATGTTATTATACCGACAGTGAAGATCTAAGACCGAACCGACGTACTTCTGTATTCGACTTCGTCAAGAGAATCGCCAAGATACATTCTTAGGTCCATCGGCTAGTTACATATGCTCCACTATCCGTGCTCCTTATTTCCTCATTTACTATCGGTGATGAATACCTCGCAATAACGAGAAATCGACGACTTCGAAATTTGAATTAGCGTCCGGCAACTGATGATCAGGAGTGCAAAGAAGATGTAAATATCTGATGGTGTCAGGGCAGGCCTTTTCCGTCGATTCCCAAGGGAAGGAAGCGTATTCAGCCGAATTTGCGGGCTCGCGAAGTGTTTAATATGCCGAGACACGCGGCGTGTTCGAAGCACATTAGCGGCCTCCCCCAGGATCTCCAAAAGGGATGAAGAGAGGGATGGCCGAGCCTGAGGGAAAAGAACGAACCACCTCCCCCGTCTCACTCCCGAAGCTTTCGACGGAATCCGGAGGCGTTCTCTCCCGTTCGATAATCGACGCAAAAAAGGACAGAGAGCTAATGGCGCGCGTGATGCTGGTGATTCGGAAAATTGTGGATCGAAGGCCGTATAATCGGGCTAATATCATCGATCCGATTCCCACGTACCCGCCGCACCATCTACCCGCTGATCCCCTTAGAACCCGACTTTAGCTCTGTTCACCGTCTCACCCTTTTCCACCGCGTTCTTCTCCCTTTCTCAGAGGGTCGAACAGCCCAAGGAAATTTCACTAGGAAGCTTCATTTTCCACGGTGATGCCTCCGCTTAATGCCCGCATTCCACCCGTCATATTCGTCCCGCGAATTCGCCAGGAATTCCGCAGAATCTTCGATTAGGAGTGAGATTGTTTCTTCTTGTCCGTTCTTCTGCTCGATTGTTGCCGTCCGACGAGGACGTAGAAAATCTCACGAGACCGCCAACCATCTTCGATGTTGCAGCAGTTCAGGCTGCAACGATCCCAGAAATGAAGCCATCTCCGTTTCCTTAAGATTCTTGGTCGGCGTTCGCCTAATGTGCACGCTGTACGAATATGATACCCGCCCTCCGATCGTCATCCCAATGTAACCTCGTTCTCTCCCGTTCTCCAGGCCATTGCGAATTCGCCGTACCACGCTCGGTGTCAGCGTTTCTTGCAGCCCGGTGATTCCTCGCTGCCATGATCGTGGTCCCTCGTTCCCTCGTCGACGACACTGTCGACAACGGCGCCCTATTCTCGCGCGGCATGAACGAATACACTTGAGCGGTTCTCCTGTTACAGAGAGAGAGAAAGAAAGAGCAAAAGGACTACTTTTACCTGACCGTGTTGACGATCGTTCGTCCTGTTCGTTACTGCACTCCTGGTCAGCTACTTCCGGTCGATCGGGGATCGAGGATCGTTCCTCGGATCGAAAGATCGTTACAGAACTTGCTCTCTCTCTCTCTTTTCTCCCGTTCGTTGCATCGTGTGTGACCTGCTGCGAACGGGACGACGAAGACGACGCTGTCTGCCATTTGCTAGCCTAGCCTTACCACCCTCTTGGGCGCCGTCTATCTGCGCCCGCTCTTTCCCGCAGGAGTAATTTCCCCGGCTCCCTCGTTTCTTTCCCGCCGGGTGCTCTCCTCTTTTCATTTTCCCTACCCTCGGCTCGTCTCACCCTCTACCCTCCCCTCGTCGACTGGTTCAACGTCGGAGAACAGTTTTCCCTCGCGCATACGCGATCGCCGCGAGTACCTGGACCACCGCCTTTCCCACGGGACTGCAATCTTCCTTCTGGGTTTATCCACGACTCCTTCTCTCCCTCGTCAAAGTTAATTGTCCTTTTATGTACCTCGCGCCAAGCTGCTAATGTCTGCCCGCCCTTGCGTTCCTTCTGTTTTATACCGAGGAATGTTTGGACGTCCTGCCACCTGTCGGGCGCTGCACGGGGTCCTGGATGTCCTGGACGTCCCCGATGAACTTTTAAAGATGCGAACTTGTATGGTTGCCTTGCCAGCTATACGTGGAATTCTTGAGTCTTTGTTACCGTGGCGTTTCCTGTGTGTTCCGTGTAGAAATGAATTTTGCGAAATGGCTGCCCCCCGTTCTTCTAGTTGAAAATATTCAGCTCGATTTTTTCAAGCAAATACTACTAGTGAACACTGCGCGACAAACTCGAGACTGGCCGTGATAATTACTGCAGCGATGCTGCTCCAGGAAGAGGAGTTGCTTTATGACATCGGTTACGTGATACGAAGTTTGCGGGGGTGTGGACAGGCGGTTTCGCCGGGATTTAATTTCGAATGGAGACTGTGTGTCGTTGGGAACGAGCCACTCGGCACGTCGCGTCGTCGGAGCGCTCTAATGCGTCGTCCGCGGGGATAATCAGTGCAAATTGCTGGAATTCCGAAGTGGCAGACAACGTGTCGTCGACTGGAGAACACACCTACCTCCCTCTGGGAGCGGGGAGAAAAAAATCCGGTTCCGCGGTAACTTTCCGAATTACGGTCGTAATTAGTGCGCGGCATAATATGCCGCGGGTCACAGGATCGAGTTAAGCGCTCAAAGCGGGCCAACGAGAGTCGTCGGGGGGTGAAAGTAAAAAAAAACGTGAAGAGCGTGTTGAAGAATCGTCTCAGGTAAAAATCGTGGAACGGGGCCGGGCTGTGAACACGTTCGCGAAAATTCTCGTGCTCTCTCCGCTTGTAGCACTCGCTCGCGGATATCGAAAACAATTTCAATTTGGAAAGTTTAAATACTCTGTCGAGTGGAGGGGGCAACTCGAGAGCCAAGATAGAAAGCGTCCGATGGAGAACGGAGGACAGAGAATTGCAAGGGAGAGAGAAAGAGATAGCGAGGAGGGGGTAGAGGCTTTGTGAAAGTGGTCGGTATTTCGAATTTCCCTTTAATTTGAAATATAAGGATCCTTCTCTCCACGGTCCTTGCCGCCCGGAAACTCGCAACCCTCTCAAAGGCGACGCTATCTCCCCGACTCTTGCACCCTCGACTTGAAAGCCAGCCGCTCCACCACCGTCCCTCTTTCTCTCTCTCTCTCTTTCTCCTCGTATCTGCCTCGCGCTGTTTCTTTCGCTCTCAGACCGGCGCTCGTTTTCTTCGGTCTTTCACCTTCGTTTCTCACCGAGCCCGGCCGAAATTCTCGAATTAGTCCCCTTCAGGGACAAGCTTCCTCCGTAAACTCGCGAGACCCTTCGCGAGATTGCCAACCCCCGTCGAGGACGTCTGCGAGAACTAGCCGCCTCTCGAGAGCCTGCTCGACCCCGCCGATGGCAACATTAACGCGTATTACGCCCGCCAGGAACGGAATTACCGAATTAACGCCGGCTCTGCAATTTGCGATACTTCTTCGCCGGATTTGCTTTTTGCCGCGCTCTTTTCGAACTCCAGACGCCGGCATTCTCTGAACAGTGAGGTCTCTAAAGCGGAACATTTCGAACGGGTCTGTTTCATTCGATCAGAATCGTCTTATAATTTAGAACTCGCCTTCTCAAAATAAAAAGTGATTTCATGCCGCAATGACTTGGCAAACCTTCACTGTTTTATATTTCAGCCAACCAATTTCTTCAGAAATGTATTAAGATATCCGCGATATTTGATTATCAAGAAACGTCGTACATTTTCATTCAAAGAGTTCAATGTATTGAGAACGATTCATCAGGAATAATAATCGTCTTAAAAATTAGAACTCCCCTCCTCCAGTTTTATCAATAGACTGAGGATCTTTACGAAAAATAAAAATGTTCTGCATTGATTGTGAAAATCAGTAACAAAATAAAAAGTGATTTCGTGCCGTAATGACTTGGCAAACCTTCACTGTTTTATATTTCATCCAACCAATTTCTTCAGAAATGCATTAATATATCCGCGATATCTGATCATCGAGAAACGACGTGCATTTTAATTCGAAATGTTCAATGTATTGAGAACGATGTCCGATAAATTTGAAGGAGGATCCAGGATTTCTATGGAGGTTACATCCAGCTTTAAGGGATCGCGTTGACGGCGTATCCCGCGACTGAACGTTGTGGCCGCGACGCCTTGTGTGGTTACGGGGCCGACAATAAGTTCTCGTCAGCCGCAGCACCAGCGGCTCAAGTTTTCGACGCGACCGCAGCTCAGAACAGAAGTTCCCCGTAGCTGAAGCTTCGAAGCTTCGTGGGCGAGAGAAAGAGAGAGAGAGAGAGAGAGAGAGAGAGAGAGGGGATAGAGAGCACGGTAAAGTGTTTCGTTGTTAACGTTGGACTCGGAGGGCGCGCGTTGCTGTTGCACTTAATTGCTGCCGTTGTCTGCGGAAGATTTCACGGCTCCCATTGCCGACGAATAGCGCGGCGAGACGTTCAAATTAAGTCCCGACAGCGACTGCGAAGATAAATATCACGCTTCGCAATTAAATCCGCTGTCTTCGAATTGTTTAACGGCCCCTTAAAAACTATTACCCCCGCGTTGCGGCTGTCAAGAAAATTCTGCAACGACCGCCACTGTTGAATGCGTTTTTAATCTGTATCGTTGCGCCTAATGCGCAGAAAACCATGTTTCGTAAATGTAATCTTCAGTGAATTTTACAAAAACCACTTACAGGGTGGCTGATTAAATTGCACGAAGCCAAAAGTATAATGCAGTTTCGTTAAAGAGTTTGCGTCACCGCGCGTTTGCTCACAATATCAATAATTAATCTGAAAAAGAATGGCGGTTCGTCGAACGAAGGGTTGCAAAACCGGGGGTGTCGCGCGATAAATTTCATTTCGCGCAGCTCACCGTAGGGGAGGGGGCGTGACGCGAGAAGGGGTGGCGGAGTGACAACGCCGGTCCTTTATTAAAAGTCAAGCGAGCATTCATTAAAGGGTTTAATCCCATAACCGATTCGATGTCTGACGTACTGGTCGCGAAAGTTCCATTAACGCGCGTGGGGCGGCTGCTTAGCGTTTCGGCGCGTGGTCCCGCATACTAATAAGCATTTACGAGCGCGGCGCGCTAGCATAAAATGAGCCGCGCGAAAGAATTGTTCGCGGGCCGCAACCTCCGCGTTTAATTAACTTCTAGTAACTCTGATTTCGTGCCGGGCTCTCCCTTCGAGTGCTTCTTCTCCCGGCGAAAATAATTGCTGCCTGTAATTACGAACTTTCTCCCTTCACCTCCGCCCCTCTTGTACACCCGCCCCCTCTCTACAATCGAGCGTCCCTTTTAGAACACCGGGGGTTGCCGGTTGGTGTCTCGTCGCGCGAGCTACACGAAAACTTACCCTTTTTATCTCACGGTTTCGCGTGCATTTAGTTTGCAAAACGGTCGCAGACAGATTAGAATCTGAAGGCCCCCGGTGCGCTTCTGGATCGATGGGAGGCCGTTTCACCGTTCAACGATCCCCGAGCTCCGTTCCCGAGCGAAATAATTGCTTCTGAAGCGAAAGAAGTTAAATGAGTCCCTCGCGAAAGTTCAACGAGCACACCGTCGCGTCGACGCTCGACGCCGACCGAGCGCTGAATCGACAGGGGCGACAGATTTTTCAGGGACACCACCCCCTCCAAGCCCCGATGCTCTCGCTCTCTTCATCCCCCGATCTACCCCGACCTACGATCCGTCCGAATTCAATGCGAGGATAATGAAATTTTTCCGCTCGCCGGTCCCGAGCGTTTTCTTCCCCCGACCCTCCTCGCCCCTCTCTGCGGTCTGCACACCTACCACCCTTTGTTTCCCTCCGCGCTCCGATCCATA
The DNA here is from genome assembly GCA_028455595.1 of Lasioglossum vierecki. Classification (NCBI taxonomy): domain Eukaryota; kingdom Metazoa; phylum Arthropoda; class Insecta; order Hymenoptera; family Halictidae; genus Lasioglossum; species Lasioglossum vierecki. The sequence goes on along the minus strand of CM052341.1, from coordinate 5,921,847 downwards.
GTCAACATACCTTAACCCCATTAATCAACCCCCTTATTCCTCCATGACTCTTTCTCTCTCTCTCTCTCTCTCCATCCCTCAGTTCCACCAGTTATTTATTCGAACGCGTGCGGTACGCGCACGCGAAACAAGGCAACGTAACCAGAGACAGGGGGTTGCACGGGGTGAAGAACCTGACACAGAAGGGGATGGGCGGCTTGCTCGATCGCCATCGACTCAACGCGACGGGGCATTCGAAGGGCCCATGGTGAGAGCACCTTGTGGTTTCGGACTTTTTTAACGAGCTGGCCACGTGCTTCCGCAATTAATGGCACCCTTGTTTCACGCTCTGATTAGAAGCCTGGCGCGGCAGTTCCGAAAGTTTTTGTCAGATTGCTGGTGGGTGGTTCCAAGCCGGACTTAGTGGGATCGCTGAGTGAGGTTTCGAGAATGTGATTGACTTTATTGTAAGTTAGTAAAGAAATCTATCGATAATCTCGAGCACGATATTAAACCAATGAATAGTGAATTAATAAACTAATAAACGGTAAGAAAATGCGAACTAGGTTACCGAAACTTCACTGCTCGAACCGAGAGCGCTGCCATCGCGTGTGACCAAATTGCTAATTGTTAGCTAAATTATTAATTATGTCCGACCAGAACACCGTGTCTACTCGCAACAGCGGTGTACGGAGGGGGTAACAGCGTGCCCCGTCGACTGGAAAAACGCATTCGGCACGATTGTTTGGGGAAAGTTTCTGATTGCCGGCTGAGTTCGCGTTTTCGAGCGGTCTGCCAGAGGGATGTAACTTTTGTTTGTCGGACGATGAGTGGTGCTCCCGCCAACGCTTAGGCTAGGTCTGGGTTTGGTCCGTATTAATCCCTGCTCACTTTTGTAACGTGTACCGCTGTGCAAATACTCGAGACAGAAAGAGAGAGGACCGCGTCTTGTTAGCAGCCGATAACAGCGTGTAAGCGCATGAATAACAGCGTGATCGATAGCAACTTTCTCTTGGGACAGAGGCTTGTTCCAGATAGGTAGAGGGTTGGTTCAAGGTTTACACAATACTATTATCATAGACAGTGTAGTTTGTAGAATATTCTTTTAGAAATCATTATTCAAGGAATTCTTTTTACGAGTTGCATCCAGCATGGAAGTTACGAGCATTAGAAAGGGTTATTCTAGTAGCGTGCCTGTCAACTGGACGCACAGTGTACCCGGAGACAGGGTATGAATTGCAGAACTGAATGGAAGTTACAGTCAGAGATGCGGGATTCCCGTGTCCTGATGACAACGTTGCATAATCTTCAAATGACCGGATGGTTTAGTTTCACCTAACGCAACTGTCCGAAATCGTCCAGTATCCTCCACTCCGAAAAGCCCAGCACATAAACCCATGAAATGCTTCCTCTACGAACATTGACACGATCATATCCGAATTTTTTCAACACTTATGGATGATACATCAAGTTGGAAATCATTAATTTATAATATACGATTTCTTCGATGGGCCTAAAATTGTAGGAAAGCGTTCTATAGTCGATCGTGAGACCGTCGTCCCGTGGAACAGGTGCTCGCACGGGTCCATGCGATAGATAGGATCAGCGCTTTCGGAGTCGCCATTCCGGTGCTCACGAATTCAGTCGAATGGCCTTTAATTAACCCGGCTTTAGGGGCGTAAGCTCGTTATCTTGATCTTAGGGGGATCGTCGAAGTCGTATAGGGGTCCCTTTGCTTACGTACGAGCCTCCATCAATGGCCGTGGCTCGCACGCGAGTGTCTCTGCCTTCCTGGCGTATTTCATGTCCGTCGCTCTCCGCAACACGTATGCCCATGAATCACGCGTTATGATTCACTGGACGATTTCGACGGTCAGCTGGTAATTGCGTATTTCGGGAAAAGGGACTGGCCGATTCCAAGGGTCGATATGGGTTTCTTCCGAGGGTTATAGTCGTCGATTGAGCCGTGCAAATATTGCCAGACAAATATACCCTCGTTATCCACGACGATGTATCAATTAAAGTGTATTTGAAATTGTAATGGGTCATTTTGAAATTCGCTAAGCGATGAACCAAAAATGTATTACCGACTCCGAACGGACAGAATTTGTAAAGACGGTGCGCGTCGAGGACAAGCATTCGTGACTGCCTACTAACACCAATTCCACATGCGTACGCCTGTTGTACGAGTCCACACCTGTTTACATTCACGAGGGACATTCGCGTACTATGTGAATTCGCGTGAAAAGAATACGTCAGGAACAGTCCTCGACGTATCTCCCACGAAGAGAGGCGCGTTTCCATCGGCCGTGTTCCGTGTCTTCGCGTTCACGCACACCACGAGGAAACGGCGTCATTGTGCTCGATGTAGGTTGGCAGGTTGGCGGCGTTCCCTGCGCGCATAACAGCGACCGCATAACAAACTAGCGCAAAACAATGCTACGTGTTTTCTCTTCCCCGTGGCTCCCGCTGCGCCTCCGTTTCTCGTTTCCCCTATATACTCTTTTTCTCCCTTTCTTCCGTGCCGATAGAGGACGCACGAAACGGACGCATGAAACAGTATTTCAAACAAAATATAAATATCTAAAAATCTAGACAAAAATCTCGTTGTATCCCTGCATCCACATTGATAAATTTATCTAATAAATTCGGAAGAAGCATCTGTAGAATTTCGGTGGTTGTTGAATGAAAAGATAGCGCTGCTAGCATCCCGCAATTACGTATTTTAAACAAAATATAAATATGTAAAAATGTAGCCAAAAATCTCGTTGCATGTCTCTGCATCCTCATTGATAAATTTATTTAATAAATTGGGAAGAAGCATCTGCAAAATTTCGGTGGTTGATGAATGAAATGATAGCGCTGCTAGCTCTCGGCAATTACGTATTTCAAACAAAATATAAATATGTAAAAATGTAGTTAAAAATCTCATTGCACCTTTACATCGTCATTGATAAATTTATTTAATAAATTGGGAAGAAGCGTCTGTAGAATTTCGGTGGTTGCTGAATGAAAAGATAGCGCTGCTAGCTCTCGACAATTACGCCCGCGCAGTCTGGCCATGCGAGGCCGAAACTACTGGAATTCCGAGGCCCACACCGCGAGCGGTAATAGGGATTATTTGCGGATTTCTCCGCCGCGTTGCCGGGATCTGATAATGCTGTTTCTATTATGACGCCTGTAATTGGAAGGAGCTTGCCAGAACGATTTCTTTTGCTTTGTCTCGTCTTCAGGCCCCTTGCGGATTTTTATCCGCTTTCCGCGGGATTTACGCTGTCGCGATTAACGGGCTCCGAAAGATTAATGGATACAAAAGACATAATATTATGAACAATTTTATGTGACGAATTGATAGCGGATCTTTATGCAACATAAAGATTTTCTTCCTTAATTGCAACAAACTGGGTTGAGATAGAATATGATTTCCTTTCTTAATATGTTTAATTAAATTACATCTACACGTTTTTGACGTAAATGCATAAAATTCGCAGACTAGTAAAGAGTAACACGAAGATTCCAGCACCCCTCCATATCGTCACGCGTTCTCAACCCTTTCACAGGTATTTTCAGCCCTTTTTCACTGCGTATCCCGCGGGTCCCAGTTACTTTCTTTCTTCCCAGCACTTCGTATACATAACTAATTTCAAATCCCGCCGTATCGAGAAAACTTTGATCAGTTTCCGGCCTCGTGCGCCATCAGCGTGGCGGATGGCCGAACGCAGCGACCGTGTGCCGTTTCCTTCGATCGCGCGAAACTATGCATACTTCATGGGCCATGTTCGGAAACTTTTCAACCCTGTAAACGCGGTTCCCTTCTGATATCGGCGTCCTGGAACCCGGTAGCGCTTCGCATTCTCCCATGGTCCGCATTCTTTTGTGAAAGTGTCCTCGCTTCCCGTATTAGCGAATTTTTACGATCTACTCAGGACAAAAAGTGCATCGAAACTGCAGGTGTTGCGATAAATGATTCAGACCGTGAAACACAAAGGGAGCGCGACACGTTTTTCGATCGTAAATTTTTCGAAGAATCGCGGTGAATAATTTAAATCGCTAAATATTCAGATTGTCGAAGAGTACTCTTGGTCTGAGAAGCTTTATACGGTGTTCGTTGTTTGATTAACAATTTTTTTGACGAGGTCGACCAATTTTCACGGGAAAGAATCTAAGTGGCAAGCACCGAGGAAGACGTTCTTTGAACAGAATTTTCTTGCGTCGAATCAGCGAGAGCAAACAGCAGCAAATTCCTCGTCCTCGATACAGTCTCCCACTGTTTTACCTTCGGCGATTCAATCTCAGTTGGATTCCCTTCCCGCAAACACGGAAACCCTCTGAAACAAGTTACTCCCCTTCAAAAGAGCACGGCTAAATAGTTTTATAGAATTATCGTATCGCGGAATCCACGAACTTTCATCTCTTCTTCGAGAACCGTCTCAGAAAGCGTTGCCGTTGGCCGAAGTCGTTGAGGTTTTCTTGAGAAGTTTCGCCGAACATCTTCGCGACCCTAGAAAATCAAGAAGAACGTGCTCCGCGTTTCTTCGACTGTGCTAATTCAAGAACAATTATTACTAGACTGCGGATTTTTATACATTTACGAAGAAACTGGCTGGGTTAATGGTATATAAAACAGTAAACGATTAGAAAAATTTAAAAATATTGTAAGATTGTCCTTAGTGCAATAAATTTTTATTTTATTCCTGCTTCCCACAATCAATTCAGAACATTTCTATTTTCCACAAGAGATAGTAGCCTTCGTAGATCTGAAATATATAAAAATTTCACTAAATTCTGTCGACGGATATACTCTGGCATTTTTTAAAAGTTTCTACCGGTAAACACTTTCACAAGTAAACACTATCACCGTGACTCTGCAACAAACTGGAGAAGTTGCTAAAAAATTTAGGGCACTCTGTTCCCTGGCTGAGCCAGCTGTCTTCACTGGAAGATGATCGTTTGCAGAGAGTAACTGGCTTCTGCAACTAAAGAGAGGAAAAGAGAGAGAGAGGAAAATCTCTGGCGTGCCAGATCATTGATAAAGTCCAACCGAACCGGCTAAGCGTCCCGGAGCTGGAACTGTCGCGAAGTGGCTCTAACTCTTTTTGCGGGGGTGCAGAGAGCTGACGTTATCCAGAGGATTCGGTGTCAGTCGGCGCGGGACGACCCGAATGTACGCCGCCCCTTAAAACCGTAATGAACTCTTGTCTGCTGTCGAGTAAAACGCCACCCGGAAGAGTCCGCGTACCCGGAAATTAAGGAAGTCCTCGAAACGTCGCGTATCAAAAGTTAAGTAACTTCGCGGTGCCGGCCGAGCGGGTGGAATCGTGCACGTTCATACGTAAGTAGGGAGTGGGCGTGTGCAGAAATGCCGCCGCTGTCCGGTAGGATCTTCGCCAACTTCCGACGACCGTGGAATTTCAATTCCAACAGCGTCGTGCCGAATCAGGATTTTCCAGCGCGGGAGCGATAGAAATTTTTCGAAGCTCTCGAAGTCACTAAAAATTGCTGTACCATTATTCACAATATTCTTTACGTTATTAAGTATATTGGTATCTAATCAATTACTACACGTTTAAGTATTGTGTGCTTTATTATATCAATTTCTTATCGATCAAATGAAAAAATGATTGGGACTTTGAGGAAGTTTTACTTTAAACTTTTCTTCGTTATTGTTAGACTGGTATTATATCGACTTAATATCGATCGAATTAAAAAATCGTATACAATGGAATTATTCTAGATCGGTAGAAATGTGTAATTTTCGAGTACATATAGTTTGAAAATGATTGGGACTTCGAAGAAGTTTTACTACAAGCTTTTCTTCGTTATTATTAGACTGCTGATTTCGTGCATGTGCTAGGAGAACTGGTGGGTGAAATTTACCAGCACCGAAACGCGTCCTCTGCATACCGGCTCACCTATGCTCGAAAATAGAAAAAGAAGGTGCAGCATAACGTCGCGCCGTTAACGAACAAAGGCCCGGTTATCGCGCAATATCGTAAGACAGCGGGTCGGGGAACATCAAAGACGAAAATTGGCCCTTTGATCAGGCCTTAAAACGGAGCTGGTCCGCCCTGGCTCGTTCGTACGTGGCCGCGACACGATTTTGCGAGAGCGTCTCGCCGCGGCGATTCGTAAAAGAGGTTTCGTCGACGTTGCGAGAGAGCGAGAGAGAGAGGGAGAGAAAGAGTGAGAGAGGTGGAGTATCGAAGCGAGGCGGCGTGTGGCTCGAAAAACCGCAGCCTGTGAAATTCGACGCTGAGGTAATTTGAGAGCCGTGAGAGGATTGTGCGTCGGAGCCGACGGATAAGCAGGGGACGAGGTTTTGACGGTGGTTGCCAGCGTCGGCGGCGGTCGGGGGTTGGAATTTCGGGGTAGACTGGCGGAGGTTTGCCGCTCGGGTTTCTAAGTTTATTAAGTCCTACCGCGACTCGCCTTATCTAGCTCGGGGACTCGACCGTCATCCACGGTGCTCTGCTCGCTATACCACCCCGTTTCCAACCCCCGTTCCACACCCCCTGACTCGTTCTTCTTTCATTCTATGGTCCTGCACCGACCGTAAATTCATATCTCGAATAATTTTCACCCGGACGCAGACCCGGGCGACTTGGCTAACGGCCAGGATTTCTCGTAAACTCCGCTGGCCAGCCAGTCCTGCTCCAGTCGATCTCTATATCCTTCTCTCTTTCTCTCTCTCTCTCTGCCGCGCGCTATCGCGTGCTCTTTTCCTCTCGATCTTACTTGCTCTTTCTTCTTTATTCCACGGCCCTTTTCACTTCCCTTCTTCGCTTTTGTTCTCCGGCTCTTCTTATACCCTACAGCCAAGCCCGGAGAGCCCTTATTCTTTTCTTCGCCTCCCACCGATTTCGCCTGGATATCGCCTCGACTCTTTCAATCGTATTTCACCCGCAGACCCGACCCGGACACCGTCGAGAACTCTGGTCCTAATGCTTCCCTTTGAGAACTACACCCTCGGCCATCCCCTTTCGATAATTCTCGAACTGATCACTTTGATAGTCCACTTTTAAAAAGTATACCTGCTGGAATTCAACGATACCACAGCGTCTTAGGTATAAGACGTAAAGCGCGGTTTTCCAAAGGACGAAAGGAACCAAGCTCTTTTCACTTTTACTATTTACACAGAAACACTGTGTCGTTATTCAGAGCAACAGCTTTATAATACTAATAAAGTGTATAAAGTAAACACATTTCCAATAATATCTGATCGGAAGGATTGTGCGAATCAAACGAGTCCCCTCGATCCCCAGATAACAATAATCCAAGAGGGTAGCAAGACATAGACCATGGGTGAGGGGGTAAAATTCAGGTCGCAATAATATTCAAATAGCATGCAACGGTATCGAACGTATCGTCTAGACATCCGGAGACTGCTGCATCAAATATCATTCTATAAATGTGCAACGAACGATGCAGAGGGGGTTTTGAAGGGGTGTAGGTCCGGATGGCGGTCGAGTTCGCGATCGAAGAGTCTGCGAGCGTCTTATCGGTCGTTTCCTCTTGGCCGAGCGTAAGGAGACGTTCCCCGGAAGATGGCCGCGGTTACACAATCTACTAGAGAGGCGGAGATGTCCGAAGACGTCCGACGTAACACGCTTTACCAGGGAAACAATCGTGTACAATTGGCATTGCGCTAACGAGCGTCCTTCGACTAACATCGTTAGAGGATGCAGCCACCGTCGCACCCGCGCCGCGCGCGATTATCCAAAGCGACGGCGCAGAACGCCGTTTCTAATTCGATCGTTCGATCCCGACGATCATTAACAGGTACCCAGGCTGAAATATGCCCGCACAGGATCAATACAACTGATAAGGAGCTTACCAACCGATTTTAAATCGATGTTATCTGCACGATGGTTACCCCATGCGGGGGTGGTTACGGTAGCACGCGGTTTTCGGATACGCGAATTGCCTTCGAGAGCATTCGGGATTTTTGGGAAGCTTTGTGGTGGGCTGGAAAAATCAAACTGTATAATAAGTATATCGAAAATAACGCTTCTTTATTTAAATAAATGTAGGATATAATTTATTTTCCGCTTTACAAAAAGATAAGTGCATAGAAGAAACGAGAAAAGCCTCCTTTACTTTCCAACAAAATAAATATAAAAGTATATAGAATCAAAAATCGTAAATGTTTAAACAGAAAATTATACTTCATATCGTTTGCGTTAAAGTACAAGCAATATTTTCACCAGGATTCCATTTAACCATAAAACGTTAGGTTCCTCGAAGAGGGTGTTCGTTACGACGGCCGATTTCTAGGAGCCAACCCCATCTTCGATCGGCAATATGCCATAGAAACAGTACCCTCGGGATTGCCAAGCATTAGTATTCCGCGAATGCTACGGTCGACCGTACCTCCTGGTGTTTTCTACCCAGAATGGCCGTGTGCATACGCGTGCACGCCCACCTCTGCACCCTTGTACGGTCCTGGCACCCTCTTTTTTTCCCGAGGCTCTGAAAAATATAATACAGTCCCTCGCTGCCCGTTGCGACTGTAAATACCAACACAAAAGGGAGATCGTGTAGATCGAAAATATTTATGTCCTTCCCTTGTTAACCATATCTATGGTCACGCAGCTGTCCTGTGCATTGTTGCATCCCGGGAAGTGGTGTCCGTGGTTCGCACGGTTGCATCCTGCTAAGTTAACCTGTGTCGATCAGAATAAAAATAAACTTTCGTTTCCAAAAAATTCTAAAGACGAGATAAGATTGGATTCCAGTATTCATGGAGAGGATCCTGCAGGGGTAGGGTGTTAGCGAAGAGAGTAGAGCAGCCAATTTGATTACCCGATAATAATTAATTGCTCGTTACGTCGCACGGGCTCGATGCAATTAATCACTGTCGACGGCTTTTCATTTTTCCCATTCTTATCCGTCTGTCTTTGTCCCACGTTCCCTTTGATTCGCATACCGTTGCGACATGCATTCTCATCTCTCTCTCTCTCTACTTTTCGCACCCTGTGCAACCTTCCCTTTTTACGCTCTTGCTCCCTTTCTTCCCTCTTTTTTCCCACTGTTCGTCAGGTTGGTTAGCTAGCCGGTCCGTGGCCGCACTCTATCATGCGAGGTTCATTAGGTTGGACGTGTCACGACCGCGTGGGTGACCGTGTGCCATCAAATTGCGAACACGGTCCGCGTCCCATTCTGTCGCGAGCGAGCACAACGAGGATCAGGACGGAGGAGAACAGAGGAAATGGAGGATCTGGAACGGGACTAAATAAATAAATAATCGGACGAGGCTACCCTCTCGCCTGGCCACGGAAGTGGCCAATCGATTTCGAGGACGGAAATTCGGAAATGATGATGTCGAAAGGCATTCTTTTTTAAATCATATGTGAGATCCTTGTCGCGTGGATCGTACAAATTGTAGCTCTTAAGGAGTGCGTTATTAAATATTCTTGCTTTATTTATGGAAAATAAAAATTTTCTTCATCACTGCAAGATTCTTTAGCCAAATAAAAATTTAACGTGTTGATACTCTATGATTCTTTTAATATTTCTGCTGTTTAAAATTGCAGCTGCTTATTCTCGTCATAAATGCATCAAATCCGCAGTCTACTGATCACTAAAAATTGGAACTCCATACAAGATCCTTCCGCGTCATGAAAAATGCCACGTTACGGTCTACGTATTCGATTCTGAATTTCTAATGCATAGCATCCGGCTGGATCTGTCTCGCGTACCTTATCAGGCGCTATCTACATCCCGCATTCGAAGGGATCCAGGTTGCATGGACGTCGATGCGAGGATGGGATTCAAGGAACCTATGAATCCGGTATCGCGGGGCGTGCTAGAAATCAAATGTTTGACGACGGTCGTTCTAGTCGGTGACGTGTGTACGTAAACATGTGCTCGGACAGGGTGGAGGGGGTGAGGAGGTACGCGAGAACACGGGAAGGGTGTGCGGCACCGGTTTCGAACCGGTTTCTGGGGGTGAGTTTGACGGTCGGCGGCCAATCATCGGCATATGCCACGGCGGCGGCGTTGAGTTCATGAGTAACGTGCCAGCGCTGTCTATCCGTGGAATACTCGATATCGGGGCTGCAGGGTGGCGCAGAGGATCGCTTAATATGCAGACTAGAATCAGGAGATGCGTACGCTTGATATACCCTCTGCAACGAACCCCCACCGACTGCCAAGTCAACCCCCTCCATTCCGATTAACTCCGCTACTGTTAAGCCCTACGACCGTGTTGGTCAACAATCCTCAAGTTTCGGACCCTTCCGTGGATCTTATCAACTGGACAGTTGTTTGCACTTGCCTCGCTAAATAGGATCCTTGTCTCGAGACCGGACCCTGGAACTGATCGTCGAGAGCCCGAGGTCGCTCATGCTACCTCGTCAAAGTAAATTAAAGACTTTGCGGCTCGGGGCAACAGCTGCCCGACAACTATGATAAATGTCTGCTAGGCGTGAAGGCGTAAAGGGCCTCGAGCTACCTTAGATCCTTGCTGGACATGGGATTTCGATGGAATAGTTGAATAGTTGATAGGAGTTCCATCATTGTTTTCCTCTGTTTCCCAGTTCGAGAACAAGACGGGACGAACCATCCACATTTCGGATTCTCTCGAGGAGTGTTCCGCAAGGTGAAAATCTGTTGAGACGCGATTCTCCCGCAGGTTCGTCGTCCGCTCGGACGTTCTCGCGCGAAGAATCCCCGCGTAACGACCACCTCCTCGCCCCGCATACCGATGCAATTACAGTTAACGCGGCAGAATTACGAGGCATTCGTGCGGCACGAAAATCCGTCCGGCATTACGAGCGTAATTTCGAGGCGGGCTCGGGAAGCCCGTTCGCGAGCCGTGACACGCGATCGATGCGAGAGAGAGAGCCGGTTTTCGGTTCCCCTTGAGCCGCTTTCGTTCTTTTACGCATTTTCGTGGATAATTTATGTGAACCGGGTGAACCGATTCGATGAGTCATGGAGGCTCGTTTGCATGCTCGCGTGCCGCCTATCCATCCCGAGGGGCACGCGTCCGCAGGAAAACCGCCTGAACGCTGCCGCGAACACGCACACACCCGAATTTCATCGTCCGAAGAAAAGTCAAGGACTTGAAACTGGATAACCTTCTATTGGTTCCTGGAAATAATTGACCTACAAGTTTGGAAAAAATCTGCGAAGTACATCATAAGTATATCTATCAACTGAATTTGGTTTTATTCAAATATCTTTGATAGTTTCGGAGAAACACGCTTTCCAAGTTTACACGATTAGAATAGAAGAAAGTCAAGGACTTGGAACTGGAGAACCTTCTATTGATTCCTGGAAATAATTGACCTACAAGTTTGGAAAAAATCTGCGAAGTATATCATAAGTATATCTATCAACTGAATTTGGATTTATTCAGATATTTCTGATAGTTTCGTAGAGACACGCTTTTTAAGTGTGCACGATAAGAATAGAGGAAGTCCGTGAGAGGATATTATATTACCCAACGGACAAACCCCTTACAAATCTCTAATCAGTAAAGTGAGGATCGCGCGACGCCTGTGCGTCTCCTGCTCGTCTCGATGGCGGCTGAAAGAGGGTGGACGGCCTCTAGTTTGCATAATATTTACGGAAGATCAGCAACGATAAGATAGCACGTCGAGCGACGAGGGTGGAGACCGCTCGAGTCGCGAATCGAGATCGCAGATAAGCGGAGAGGGTAGGTAAAGCTGCGACGCGAGCTGCCTCATCCCCTCTCGTTCCAGCTTTCCATTGTAAATGCGAAGGCGATTATTAACCCTGGGACAGTAAACCTTTTTGATAATTATGAAAGAGATCAATTTGACTCGAGGGCATACTTGACCGCCATATTATACCCTTTGTAGTGTATGAAGAATCGAGGATAGTGTACTGGTCCGAGGAATCTTTAATTTTCCAGGTTTTTTGTTCAGCCAGCACTTTTCGCCCCATTTCCAGGAACCAGGACTTACGTTGTCTCGCGAGAACGGTCTCATCGACGCACCCCGAAGAAAAGAGCGCCAATACCTGTCATCCTCCCCCAGGGCCGACAGTTTATGGGTCGTCCGTGTGTTCTTAGGTTCGCAGGACGAAGGGTGCTGCGCGAATACGGTGAGAATCAGTCGGCACACGGGGTGGTACCGTCGAAAACGAGGGAGGACCCGAGCGTGTAGAACCATGTGCGTTCTTGGAGGGGTAGAGGGTAGTGGGAATAAGAAGAGGAAGGAACTTGGTAGCTCCAGCGTCAGCTACGAGCTCTCTTCACCCTCCTGGAACCGCCCCCGAAAGTCCAAGCTCGCCGTATAAATAGATAGGCTTGAACGAGACCGTAAAAGCTTGCGGTCTCGTTTCGAATAATTGGATTTGCCCGGAACGGGACCGAGAGACGCCGACAATTCGGGCATGTGTGTGCACGCGAATGTATGCGCTGTATGTGTGTGTGTGCGCGAGCGTGATTCATTCTGCCGCCTCTCGCTCTCCATTTCCGCCGGGCTCGTTTTGAATTCGTCGCCTCTATCGCCTCGATTCCGCGCGCGGACTGACCGCGGACGCGTTCGACCGCGCATACTGACGTTTCGGATCCCCGACGACAGCTCTGTTTTTATCCGCGGTCGAAACCACCCCCTATTGCCACGGGGTGTCTGGAACGCAGTGCTGAATCGTTGGGGGTGATTCTCGTGGATGCACACATGCGGAAAAGATGAATTATTTCCTTTTGAGAAGCGATTTTACTCCTGTTCGTATAGACTGCGGATATTTATGCAGAATACAAATTGCATTGTAAAGAATAGAAGCCAAAATTGTTTGTTAAAATGATTTTAATCGCCTCTCGCTAACTTTCATATTAGCTATTGTCGCACCTTGCTGTCAAATCTCTTAACTTCCTATGCTATACTTGCACACCATAATTGATATTTCAAAATTCTTTAATCTACATTAAATTTTAATACATCAAATCCGGAGCCGAATCTTTAAGAAGCGTCGAAGAGCAAAGAGTAGAAGATGCAGTGGACTGTTTCGAGGCTGCTATATGGGGAAATGTGTGTTGGTAATCGCACTGTTTCTGCAGCAGAGGGGGCAGAGTGGCGAAAAGGGTGTCGGGACGGGTTGATTAGGAAAGTTGCAGGACGAGCGACATTTCTCCTCGTTTGAACCGGTAAACTTGGCCATTTAAAGGCGTCGGTGGGGTTCGCGGCCTGTTGGCCGGTAGGCAGCCGCCATTAGGAGGCAATAACGCCGGCTGGCCGGCACGGAAGCGAGCTATTGAGGCCGTCGTCGGCTTAGCTCGCCTGCAACTCGCCTGCAGCCGCGATTACGGCTAAGTGCATTCGCTCCGCTGCCACAAGGCACCACGGTACTGCATACACCCTGCCCCTCTTCTCTCGACGATCGCGACGGTGCTGCGCGCGGCCACGTTGCACCGCGATGTCGTTGCAACGATGCACACGTGCACCGAAAACCCTGAGAGAGATACGGAGAGAAAGAGAGAAAGCAAACGCAGGCCTCGAAGCCAGCTGACCGTGAGAATGCCGACTGTTGATTTGCTCCTTTGCCGTGATAAATGCCGCTTTCGGTGAATCAGGGGAGTAACTACGGATTATGGGGATTCTGATTGGACAATTGGACCCAGCTACGGAACCATAGTACCCGGATAACGAATGGACACGGACCGAGACGCTTACGCGCTCGTTATTCGAGATTGTTGCGGATCACGGGTTTGCGGACCTCATTGATTTCTCACATGAACAGAATTCTCATGAAGAATACCACAGTGCAAGATCGTCGATCTGTGAACGACCTTTCTCGTAGTTTTTCAATTCTGTCGACCCATTTTTGGAGATGTTCGATGGTTAAAGAGTCGAATGAACTCGATACCATCGCGATCACGTTAATATTTTAGATCGTCTGCTCTCGATCGTCTGCTCTCGCTCTCGGAACGAATGGCGCCTGTTTGTCGTGCCTCGCGTCGCTTAATGAGCCAGGAATCCCGAGGATTTTATCGCCGGTGACGCGCGATCGCGAAACGCCCGTGCACAAACACGTGGTCGCGTTTTAATGACACCGGTAGCATCTGCCTGCCTCGATTGTTCGTGCTCTCCAGCCTCGAGACGTGCGAAGGTCTTTCGATCATTTTCGAAACGTTCAAGTCGAACCAATTTGATTGATATTTAAAAAAAAAAAAATGATGTATAATTTAATTCTCAAGGCTGAGGTTGCTCCAAAGCCCCAGAAGGACCGTCCTCTTGCCAAACCGAGTATCCGCAAGCTCTCTCGTTAGCAACCGGACCACCAAGCAGGTCCTGGAGACTGGTCCGTAAAGAATCACGCGTGGAAGGCGGGACAACAAATCGGGCTCATTTAAATAATCCGTATTTGCGGTCCCCTCGATCAAAAGACAGGGCCGGGCGACGGCGAAGAGGCGAGCAGAGAAACCAGTCGGTGGTTTGATCGTGTCGAGAACAGGAAAAGACGAGCTCTAGGAGCGATGGTCATGCGAATCCCGCTGTTTTAACGGGAGCGAGCTCTGTGTGGTCCCACCGGAGCTCCTCGTGGGGGGTGCATCAGCCTCTTCGGGGGGTTTCGGCCCCTAGATCCTGGCGAACAGGGTGGGGAGGCAGAAGGATCAAAGGTAAGGCCAGCGGCCCCCATAAGCCCAGTATACGAGCGTACACGAAGAATAAGAGACCACCAAGGGAGTTCACCTCCATTTCGCCGGCTGGCCGATTGTCCGTCCTGCCGTTATTACGGTTGCACCGTGTAATGTATCTGGATTTCTGCCACCCACGGTCCGTTCCTAGTCCTTCCTTCTCTCTCCCTCTTTCCGTGCGCGACGGTGGATCTCCCTTCTTGTGTTGGATGTGTGTATCGGTAGCCGTAATAACGCCGACCAACCCAGCCGGCCTATCGATCTTGATTTGCCTTGCCGGACACTGCATTATTTGCTCTTAATTTCGACCGACGACGCGACGCGTCGCGCAACCGTCATTTACCAGGATTCCGACCAACCATCTCGCAACGCTCCGACGCGATTTATGCTCGCAAAGAATTACACGCCTGTATCTTCAGGACAAATTGTTAGTTATTACGACGTGAAATTTCTCAAGATATATGTATATTAGTTTGACGAGAAAGTAATTTCTGAGAATTGGAACTTAACTCGTTTTATTCAAGCAATGAACTTTAATCAATAAAATATTTTTCATTTTCTTCGGTGATTTTTTGTCACCTTTATGGTAGTAAATCCACAATATCTAGCTTCACAATTCCTTCACCCTAAAATACCGAATTTACTTTCTTGCCAATTTAATACTTCATTATTTCTAGTGCAATATTACATTTAATATACAAGTCGTGGGTGACGTGTACGCGCTATTCTGTGGCTAACCTGGGAGTGAAGACCCTTTAGTCACAATAAAATACAGATAGACGAAAAAACTCTGCGAACTAGTATATCGCCTAGTGCATATCGACAAAAATGATAAATAATCGGTCGACTACCTCACAGAAATTTCCTTTAACCTGATACGATGCAAGAGAGAGAGAGAGAGAGAGAGAGAGAGAGGGAGAGGTCGTGAAACGCAGCGCACGTGGATCGCGGAATGCCATAAAAAACAATTTCTCATTAAACTCGCGATAGAGCGGCGTTGCCACGGTGGGAATGGCGGTGCTCGCACGCAGCTCCATTTCCGAGGGTTGAAGGAACGCCGCCGTAAAACGGCGATACTTTGACGCGCCATGAAAGGACGGTTCGTTCAGCCGGGTTCGGTCGTGGGTTTTCTGGGGGGAGATTGCGCGCGGTAACGGTGTCGCGAGTGTGCGTAAAGGAGCTAGTTCGCGAAACGTCGCCTCAGGCCGTTGCGTGACGTTACGTTAGTTTTAATTAACGCAGCTGCCGTCGACGACGACGACGACGCGACGGCTGCCTATTAACCAGCTGGTCGCAGTCGCGAGACGTCGTTTCCGTCGAACGTCGCGTCGCTCGCGCTCGTCTTCCGGTAATAATCAACGGGGAACCGCGGAGATTTTTGCATTCCACCTTGAAAATTTTGGTCGGAACGAGATACAGTGTTCTGCTAGTAATTCATCATTTTGGGAATATATTTTGTATTTGTTTACCTCCCTAACAACAACCAGAGTGTTTGAAAGAATTTCTTTGTAGCTGTCTGGTTCAATGAATGGCAGACTCGATTCAATATCATTTGAGATTCATTCTCCAAGCTGTTCACAGATCGATATCAAAGGTGTGCCACGTTAACAAGCGTCGACTATTAAAGTGTACGATACCATGGACAGCGTAATTCGACGAAGATCGATTTTGAACGTTGTTCGATCGTTCACCAAGTTTCGAGTAGCAGTGAAGAGACACTATACTCTTCTAAGACCAAGCCGAACCACTCTTCGCCTCCTTTCTCGTATCAGACTATCTACTCTTTTGTTAGCCGTCGAGGGGTGGGTTCTTTATCGTCTGCGGCACGGCGGAATCGTTACGGGAGATCCAACCGGCAATGGAACGAAACCGCGAGAGCGCCCGGTTGTTTTGTTTAATTAAAAAAGGAGCGTTTCAACGAGCCCTTAGCTCCGGGTCCCGGAGCGCACCGGCAGCCGCTCGTCTATTGGTTTACCTCTCTTCCATCCCTCGGTTTTACCCTTCGCGCCGATGTACACAGACCCCGGAGGAAGAAGAACCCCGGCTGGCGCCGCGGAGCCGAAGAGTTGACTAAACACGGGGAAAGTTGACTCTCGCCTCGTTCTCGAACGAAACTCGCGTAAACACTGGCCACGCCGGTAGTATTCATTAAGAATTTTCAGCCAGATCCCCCTCGACTTTAAAGCGGAACCTGCCCGGCGGCGAAAACCACCTGAGAATCCTTCGAGAAACCATCGAAATTGCGTCCCGACTGAATTTTCTTTTCATTCCGAACCAATTGCTGGTCAATCGTTCCAGCTGATCGGTTGTTTCTACTCTCCATTATCAAATAGTCTGTTTCTTTTTTATTTACAAGTATTTGAAACCTTTCTAGGTTTATTTTGCTTTACACGAATAAGACGAGTAAATACAATAATGTGAAATAGAGGAATAATACAATAAGAATTCTATATAACTGCAAGTAGTTTTTACAGTTTTGGAAAAAGGAGTGGATGCTAATACAAGCTTTGATATTTGGTTTTGCTATAATTGTGTCTACATTAATTTGAAGTTTTTCTACATTAATTTATTAATTTCTCTAGTGAAGCAGCTAGACTATAACGATCAGAACGCATTCTGTTAACAGTGACAACTAAACTTCTCTCGAGCTTTAAGTGGGCCTACCATGGTATCGAGCTTTCATTAAAGAAGTCTTGAAAGTATTATCAAACAATTCGTATCGAAGCTACAGCAAACCAGTCGACACGATTAGAAACTTTATATATAGAAACTCCCGTATAAAGGTTGGGCAAAGAGGAATTACGAATCTGATACGCCGCGAAATGAAAAGGCATCCGATTTATTTGACGCATTACGCGCTTTTGCGGATTTCCGTGGGCCAGGAGCGCGCCAAGAGCAGCGAGACCGATGATCGATAAATTTCTGTTCGTGGCTGGCTCGAATGGAAAGCGACAAACCGTCGTCGGTACGGATGAAGGACAGCTTTCGCGTTTTCCGGGTGCACGGATAGAGGATAGATAGCCGAGAAACGCGTGGCGATTTAAGGCAGAGAACGCCGGCCCATCGCGCACCGATTTCCACCGATTTCCGCGTGGAAAAGCTCTGGCACGAACGGTCCTGCGGTTTTCAATCGGTGCCCGACCGCTTGTGTATCTTTTGATGCTCGTTCACGAGTAACCTTTCGTCGGAGCGAACCGCAAAACGGCGCCACGGCGACTTCTTCTTCTGGTATCGACATCACTGAGAATGGAGCTACCGGACCAAGAAGTTGCCTTCAAGGCGCCACTGTTGCCTTTTCGGATCCCTCCGGGGCTCGAACGTCACTGCTTAATGCCTCTCGAACCGAAACGTCGCTCATTATTTAGCCAGCAAAGGTATAATGTCGGTCGATCGTGACGTATCACAAATTCATTGCTCGACGTTTCCTTTGTACAGCTATGGAAAGCTTCGGTACAAAGTGCGCGATTCTAGAAAGGTCTCTTTACAAACGTTTCAGCAGAAACGAAAATCTCGGAAAAATTTTCTTGGCTCTATTCAAATATCTTCTATTTACTATGTACATTTTGAGACAAAGTCCAGAGGATTACGAGATTTCAATGTTTCCATTTTCCTTTGTACAGTAATGGAAAGCGTCGGTACAAAATACACGAATCTGGAAAGGTCTATTTACAAACGTTTTATAAGAAACGAAGATAGCGAACATTTCGATCTTGAAGATCTGCGAAAAATATTCTTGGCTCCATTAAAATATCTTCTATTTATTCTGTACACGTTGACAAGTCCAGAAGATTACGACATTTCAATGTTTCTGGAAAGGTCTATTTACAAACATTTTATCAGAAACGAAGATACTAAAAGATATTAAAATATCTTCTATTTATTTTGAACATGTTGAGACGATGGTCCAGAAGATTAGAACATTTCCATTTTTATCGATGACACGGAGTGTCACGTTTTAGAGCTAATCTAAATGCTAACTCACCTAGTATCGCTACTATCTTTTGTACAGGGGGAATCATGCGTTATAAATTTTTGCTGTAGCTCGGGTCAAAGTTTCTTTCTCGGCCGCGAGAACGGGCATGGAACGGCGGTCTTTCATTCGCTGTGCCGGCTTCCGGCGAGCATTCGGCCGGACCCCCCTGGGATTCAGAATATGTGTACACAGAAGCGTGCACCTTAAGAGAGAAAAAGAGAGAATCCAACCCCCACACACTTCTAGGCACTAACCCGAGGCCGGAATGGCCGCCGCGGCGTGACAAGCCACGGCACAAAAGGAAACTTTCATCTACCACCCGCCACGGAAACAGGGTCGCCGGCCGTGGCGTCGCAACACGAGAAGAAAGGAACGGAAGGTTTATTTTTCAGAAGGGAACGGAAGATTTATGTCCGCTCTCACCTGCTGACAAGGCCCACGGCTTTTCTTCGGGGTCTTGCGATGAGAGGAGAGAACCCCCTCGGTGATCGCCGCAACGAGCCGCCATTTTTACTTGGAATCGAACGATCGCGGAAATATATTTCCTGGGGAACATCGGCCAGACGTGATTTATAGTCCTGAAAACCGTCTTTGATACGCGCGGGATGATGCGAGAGGAGAAAAGTTTAGTCTACTACTCGAGTATTCTTTACATTATTATTGAGGTTGTCATTCATATTATATTATATTCTATGGCAAGCAGTGTGACGCCATCTATTAGTGTTTTAATCTAGCAAGGATAGTCATATAGAGGTTGTACTCTAAAATTATAGAGATATTAATTATTGTATTCATTTATTATTATATCAGTCTTTGTGAAGATAAATATAGAAGCCATTTTCTACATTCTCTACAATTATTAAATATGCTGGCACACGTTTGAGTATCGTATGAGCAAGACATGAGAACACTAGCATTATTCTAGCTAGGGAGAAATGTTTCATTTTCGAGTGTGGCTCCGACTGCAAAGGGTGAAGGATGCGTTTCGCGAGATCCTTCGTCGATGGCGCGACCAGTTGGTTGGTCGTCGGGAATTTAGCAAGCGGAATCGCGAGCATCGATGTTTATTGGCGCACGTCTGCGTATTTATGGATATATCGTGAACACACTCGCGGAGCAACGGCTTGTTCAAACCTGGAGCACGATACCCCTGGGCTCGACGTGCTAAGCAATAGGTCGAAGCTTCTAATTAAAGGTAAATAATCGCGCGCCCGGGCAGCGCATGAATACGAGGCCACAGGGAGCTCATTTGCACCCTGGTTCGCCCTGGTTTGGCACTGCCCTCAGGGCGAGCACACAACCGGCGCCTGTACTTCGTGGAGACGGTAGCGCGAGCAACGCTCCGCCAACAGGAAATTCCCTATTCCCTCGCATAACCTGTCCTCTCGACAAACGTCTCGGGCAACATCCAAGACGGTAACGGCGGCGTTTGTTGCAGGCTCAAAGCAAATTACAAACCAATATTTTCCGAGAAAAATCCTCCCTTCCCGTTCGCTCAAAATATTTAACGTGCCCGGCTTCCTTCGAGATACAATTCACGGCTGAACGCTCAATTCTGCCGCGGGACCTTGCAATAACATGACCGCGCATGCGAATTTATGTCTTCGTGGTTAAACTTGGTCGATCTAGAATTATGTCTCTTGCGTCAAACGCGTTAATCTTTCGAAAATATTGTGGACGATGTGAGAATTCTCTGGGAAATCGTTGATTATGTTTGTTTTTAGTGGGACTATAGTCACGAGGTACATTCAACGTATCTTTTATACATTCTGAAATATTTATAGCTCCGAGAGTCGGTTCGTTAAGGTACTCGACCAACCCCATCGATGTGTCAAATTTTCCACGGGAATGGAAGATGTAAATTAGAGAAGGAATCCATCGATATTGGGAATATTCCGATGCGTTAGCCCAATTTCCAAAACAGCATTTCCTTTGACCGAATCGGACTCGTGGTCTGTCGAAGATATCGCATTTCCTGTCGCATTAACTCTGTAATCCTAGCTTTTAACCGTTTGCTACCCGCTGGCCACATTGCGAGACGTTTACACGGTCCACGAATTACAGCGATACTCAGTCGACCGAACAATCCTGTTGCACCATCTCAGACAATAAAATCGTATTGTTGCTTCGTTAAATCTATGAACATGATAAAAAAATTACTGCACATTTTTTTAGTTTTCTTTCATTACAACTTGATCATTTTGTCTTCTTTCATTACAATAAATCCCAAAATCAACGAATTCGCGCGCTCCAGCAAAAATTCAAGCCGACAGAGAAATCCCAAGAGCCACGACAAAAATCGGCTCTTCATCAGGGAATCAGAGTAATTAGCAGTCGTGGGCCCGGCTCGATGCCCCGGCGACACGTTGGCCATCGAAATCTTTGTATTATCACGGGGAAGATCCTACGGGAGCCGTTCGGGCCGAGTGAAACGCGTACCGCGAACCGCAATTGCGATTCTACTCGGCGCGGCGGGGAAAAAGTCGTCGGAGAAACAGAGAGCAAACTAACCGGGGTAAACTGTGCACTCGCGCGCCTCGCCGGGAACTTGTTAAAAATCTCTCGATTTCCATATTCCTTTCGGCTCGATGCTCACTGATTGCGAAGCAATTTCTACGTCGTGTTCTCTTTCTCTCTCACTCTCGATTGGTTTCGAGGGATTGGTTCCTTCGGCCAACATGAGCGTGGAGAGAGAGAGAGAGAGAGTGAGAGAGTCGATCGATCGGCAGCTCGGCATTATGCGTTTTGCATACATTAACCGGTAGCGGCGGGCTTTTATTCGTCTCTCTCTCGTTACGCGAGACAATTCGTTGGACCCCGCCGCTACGAATTCGGAATCATCGATGGGAAATACGTTCACCGAATTCGTTACTGAGATTAGGTTACACTCGGGGCTCGGATAATGCGAGAGAGAGAAAGCCAGCCTCGAAAACTGGGCTCGGGTCGCGAGAGCAACCGGCTAACGCGAGCTCGGCGTTTCTAAATTAAGGCTCGGGCGAAATATGGTGTTGCCATACGCCGCGGCCTAGTGCACGCGTAACCGGCGAGATAGTAGAATTGGCAGGAAATTGCAAATTGCCGGCGAGAGCTGGACCGACGCGACAGAGCCGCGCTCGCACAACCCGCTCGCTGCGAAGGCACCGAATAACCTGACTTGCAAATCGAAACCAGTCGGGTAGAACGCTATCACGACCCTCCACGACCGGTACACGCGACACGCTACCGCTTCATCGCTCGCGAGGATGTTCCCGAAAGTTGTTGCTATCTAAACAGCACGGCGAAACACGATTTGATTCGTTTGGGACGCTCGATGTTCTGTTGCGAACAATTATAGTGTTTCTCTATTGGCTCACGGACTTTTACGCAAGATATAAATCGCCTGTATTTC
>CM052341.1:5871054-5899799 GCA_028455595.1 Lasioglossum vierecki | reverse complement strand
TTTTAGTCCGTTTTTAAAAACGTGGTATTTTTAAAAAATTATTTTTTTTTGTCCCTTAATACGTTGAACATAACATTTTTTTCTCCAAAAATAAAGTAGTAGAAATATTTCGGGTTAGTGTACGTACTTTTGCGGCAGCTTGTATCCGGTGATCCTACGAGGACTGAATCTTTTTCGGGAACAAAGGACATCTGTCTGCCGGATTTAATTAGCGTTAAATACAAGATGACGGAATAAAGGACGCCCATCTCAGACACTTCGTCAGGGTTGTTGCTTCCGCGGAATTCAGAATATTCGGGGTAGCTTCCGGTGTTGGCGCGACTATGAATTGTTCGAATCAAAGGGACCCTGCAATTTTCCCGTTACGGGCAGACTATAACTTCCACGAAGTTTCACGGGCGTTTAGGAGCTTCACAACTGTCTGAACAAGATTTTCGGATCTGTAATTATCGTCGACGCTAGTGGAAATCTTTGTAGCCGAGCTCGAGCAATTCGCTGTTTATTTAATTTTTTGAATGCGGACGTGTTTCTTTTGATAAGACGAATAGAATGTGATTCGTGTGAGTTACAACTTCGAAAGGACAGCGAGAGTTGTGACACGGATAAAATGTGACGCGCGAATTCGATCCGCCAAGTGTGAAATTAGTCGCTGTTCTCATGTCGCGCGTCCGACGACCGGATTTACATTTCTCCATTACCTTTCGTCCGTGTTTTTCGTCGAAATTTATACACGTCCAATTAGGAGTTCCGCGAGCTACCGTAATCGCGTCTAAACATCGATAAACACGGTGTAATTCGACCACCTCCGAATTTGCCGAACTCGGCGACGAACGAACAAGAACCTGGGAATATTTAAATTTTATAAATAAATAATTATCGAAATTATTCAGTTGCTGCACGGTTAACGCAGCTTCATTATCCTGTAAAATTACCTTGAAATTTTCAGGAACTTCCTGAAAATTTATCGTCTGTAATTATTTACAAACATCGGCAATTTCGCATAATTTCCAATTAATCCCGTTTACGGTAACACATGTATTTATTTAATTACCAATAATTTAGTATGAGCGATGATTACCTCGTCCCGGAAATGTGTTGTTGTCGAGCTGGACGTACAGGGTGTTCCATAATATTTTCTATTTCAATATCAACTTCACGAAAAAAAACAAGCAACTTTTCATTAATTTTTCCTCGTCATTTCGCTCAAAGCAAATGGTTTTCCAACTAGTATTTCATTTCTCGTCATGGAGTTTCCTCATTTCCCATAGAAGGGGGCACAAAGAGAGGGGTTTCGCGTACCGCGTTGCGCGTAGAATTTCGATGTCCCCTTTGAGACGCGCTATAAATACTACCCGAGCCGAGGAACAAAGAAGCACGGCGCCGTTTCCGGCGCGTCTTTCGACGAATCCTATTAGAAAACCTGGTCGCATAAATTGTCTCAGTCAGTGGGACCAAACTTTGCCCCCCACCCCCCGGTGATCCTTCTTTTTGCTATTCTTCTTCTCCTCTCGAGGCGCTCAGGTCGGAGGAGAATAGAAAAAAACGAAACTTTTATCTCGCGATTCGATGGGAGCCTCGGACTGTTTTATGAGAGAATATCGCGCTTGGAAGTCTGCGCTGAACGTTCGCGGATATCGAGCCGAGATAAACCGTGGAACAGCGGCTCTAAGAGCACCTTTCGTTTCGCCAGATATATTTAAACCTCCTCGGCGTCCTCTTTTCTGCGAAGTTAAACATTTACGCCGGGAGAAGATACGCAAACCACGTACAAACGCGCGAAACGTTCTTCTAGAACACGTGCTACCTCCATGCCCTAAGAAATCACTATAACATATTTTCTAAAACCCTGGTTCGTCCTCTGTATTGACCCTCGTTCGAACTGAATCTTTCCCTCGTAACATCGACACAGAGAAATTGATGAATTCACATATACATCATAAGTTTTTCGGTTACACCCGGTTATACACCGGGAATTTCGGTGAAACTGCAAGAAATTGACACAAGGATGAGGGTTAATAATTTACTAAACACGTGTTCGCGTCTTGGCTTGTCGATTGAGAGAGCATCCCGATCGATAAGCGCCGATTGGCTTGTTTCCCGAAAAAAGGAAGCGAACGAGGAGAAAGAAAGCCGGGAAACGAAGTGACGCCGACGGGAGCGTGGCGCACGTCCGAGCATAAATAACGCTCGGTTCCGGTCCGACCCTCCTTTTTATCGTATTCAGTTTCGGCCTCCCGAACGATCTCGCGTGCTAATTTTAATTTATCGTCCCCGGGAGGAAAATAGAGGAGAGAGAGAACCGTTCCCGAACCGATCCCGGTTATTTGGAACATCGTCGGATCGATGTGCGCCGTGCCAAAAGCTCTCCGACGCGCGGCGGCAAGAAAAAGGCGAAACGCGCGATTAAAGCGTCGTTAGCATCGATTAGTTTCGCGAGAGCGCTCACCGCGGCCAAGCTTCGCGGTTTTTCGCGCGGAAATCTTTTTTTCCAACGACGAAAATCCTGTCGCCTGGAAAAGACGTTTTCTTGGCGTCGTCGGGTCGGCCCGAGATACGATCGGGAAGTGACGCGAGGCTCCGTTAATTGAAATTAAGACCTCTGCCAAGAGATAATCCGGAAAAATCCTTGCAAAAAGTAAGCTAACGAATTCACGAAGTCGATCTGAAACGAAATTTATTAGAAAAATGCTTGTAGCTGTTCGACTACCGCAAAATATCTATTAAAATTGCCTGAGAAATTGGGTGCAGATTTTTTAACTCGCTAAGAACGTTTTCCTGAGAGGACATGGTTGCAGGCGAAGCAGAAAGAAAACCGAAATGGTTCTACGATATTCCAGAACGATCTGATTTAGTCGTTCCGCGTGTTAATTAAAATCCGGTGTTACGGATAGTCGAAGCGCAATATCTGCCTTGGAAAAATCCTTTTCGGAATAGAATTAAGCCGCGCGCTGTTGCGAGGCAGTGCACGAAGAACCGTTTTCCGGCTGCTGCGCTTTTTCTGGACCATTTCGTTTTCCCATTTCCTCCGTTTGCGTGTTCCCCGTTTCACCCCCCGAAAACCCTTAAAAGAATAGTACCCGCGAAGGTCTTTCGAGCCGAGGTCGGGAACAATTTCCGTAGCGAAGACAGAACAGAAAATGGCCCGGCCGCCCTTTTCGTAACTGCCACGCGAATATTAGCTTTCTAATTTCGCGAAGTGAATCTTGAATAAGTTTCACGGCGGACTACGGCCGCGAGGCAAGGCCGCCTTCGCTGTGTTTCTCTCTCTCCCTCTCTCTCTCTCTCTCTCTCTCCCTTTCTCTGTGCGCGGGAATTTGAATACAGGAATTCTGTGTTACGCGAAGTTTATTCAATGTCACGGACTCTCGCAATTGCCAGCCGCTGCCGAGATCCTCGAGCCGGCATTCTTTCCCTGCTATTTAATTAATTATAATCTCCGAGACCCTTTCTTTCTTCCTGAAAGAATCTTAATTCGAAGTCTACGGAGTTCGTACGAAATTATGACTATCAAGTCCCGCGCTTTAATTCGCCAGAATAAAGAATATAACGGAAACGTTTCTAGCTGCGAAATATTGTAACGTTAATTTCATTCGGATATCTTCGGTATCTTCTTTTCATTTAATAACCCAATTATAATATAATTCTGAATCGAGTTTGGTTTCAACGAAGTGATTTTAACACAGAATTATTAATATTATTTCATTCGTTAATAAAGGAGAGAAATAGTTTCGTCGACAGATTATATTTAATTTGCACAGCCCCTGCAACGAAGATGCACACACGGTAGATGCGACGATGCAGCAGTACGTTATTAAAATTAATCTTTATTAAGGATGTTTGAGAGGAAGCTTTAACTCTCTTGAAGATTTAACGAGAATTCATTTCTTAACTTATCCAGCTTCTGTAGCGTGCATCGTGGCTCGTAGTTTTAATTTTAGACTTGTAGATTAAATGAATCTTCATCGACGTGAAAATTCTCTTCGTTTTCTTTTTCGTGATTACAAAATTTGGAGGAGTGTGATCAACGGTAGATGACGTGATTGGAAAATGGAGGTTTCATTAATCAAGAGGAAACAGAGCCTGCGGGGATGGAGAAATGGAAACTGAAAAATGAGTGGCGTTGTTTAATTACCTTCGAGTGGCCTAAACCATGCGATAAGGTAATGAAGTCCGGGCCATGGATAATCCCGGATCGGAGTCGGAATATGGAAAACCATGGATTCAAAGGTGGACCTCCTCGTTCTCTGTATATCCTGCGACCTTTAACACAATTAAGTCCAAAGCTGGCCGCGTTCACGCGAGCACGGCCTGCTTTTAGCTAAATGGACCAACCAGCGGGCAAACAGCGCGACGGGAACCGCGTTTATGCTAAAGTTACCGACTAATCTCTGCTCGTTTTTCCTGCGAGATCTCTGTTTGCTCGGGCTCGCTCCTGAGAATCGTTATTACCGTCACCGTTGCACGGACACCCACCCCAAACTGGTTGAACCGCTAACTAGCATGAGTTGCCTCGCCCTACTAACTCTCAATCCCCTGGAAATTTTTTGAAACGACATTACACATTATTTCAGAACGTGGGAAATTAACAAAAAAATTTTCTCGGCTGAGACTATCACCATCTTCAAAATTGAAATCCTCGAAAATTGAGTTACGATGTTTTCCAGTCGCTAAACGTATGTGTAGTTAAAAGGTTCCAGCGAGTAGAAACAGTAGAAGTGGAAATAGCCGACGAGCCACGTGTACAGTTGCAGTCCCTTTGAAACCATAAAAACTACACGGTAAATAGTGCAGTTTAAAATGAAGTTGAAGACGACAAAGAGTTGAAAAGTGGCCGCGGACGCCTGCGGGCGGAAGTTTATAGTTCAAAGTCGGCAACTAAATTAATGGACAACCTCTCTTGTTTGTTGAACTTTTACCGTGAAAGTGGCGAGCGTCATAGTCGATTCTACTCGGACTTTATGGTGCTTCTCGATTGAGAACTGTGACGCGGCGAATAAGTTTCGGGACGCTGTGATTTATCAGAAAATAGATTACTAATCTGCTAGACGGTCGAATCGATATCTCACGTATAATTACGAATATCTAGTTAATAAATTAGAATTATTGAATTATGGAGAACACCTGGAACTTTCTGCGAACGTGTAATTTAGTTTGACAATCGAGAGGGTTAAATATTGTTTCCATTGTACACGTGTCGATCGTTTTTTTTTTGGATTGCTAATAAAAAGTTCGGACGGAACAAATGTTCCATCGCGGGCTTATTGCGTCTTCGATCTCTTCTGATCCGAGTCTTTCGGCTCCCAGCATCTTCGACCGCTGACACACGCGGGGCAGCCTTAATGGCTACCTACATCCGCACTCCGGGTGCTATACGTCCCGCCATTTCATACAGAAATGCCGCCATTACAAGCATCTGGCTCCCAGAGCTCTGGCTACATCCACCACTGTGTCTGAGAATTGACATACGGTTAAACAGAATCGTGATGCCACCTACGACCGGGGAACGCAATGCCGTCTTGCATTATGGATCATCGAACCCGCCGCGCCGTTATGGGGAACGTTGTCTGCCTACTACCGCCAGTTTCTACTTAAACAGTCCCTCAGGTCTGGAGGATTTCTAATGGCCTTTTCTGGGAACCTCGTATCACCGATTCGGTTCGATCTCCTTCGAACGTGAAATTTTTGCGTTTCGACTCTGCAGGAGCTTCATCTACACAGTTATTATTTGTACAACAAAAGTTGCATTGTTTTTTGCTGGATATACAGATTTAACCATCTTCAGATTTTTAAATGGAACAATTTCTTCATAATTGTATAAAAAACTGCAGTCTAGTAATAACAAATGGAAGCACTGCTATTTCCACATGAAAAATGAAGTTACTTTCCGAGCCATCTAATATTTATACTGTAAACTGATTAATACGGAACGAATTTTTCGCTGAATCACAGCAAACGTCCTTTCAGGCTCCCCTGAAATCCTAATCAACTCACAAGAAACATTCAAGCAGCACCCCAATCAAACGCGAACCCTTCGGCCGAGCGAAATCAATTCATCAAAGGGGTGGTGGGTGCGGGTGCGATAGCAGAATTCGCACCTCGTTTCTAATCACGTTCCAATCCATCTACCTTGCACCCTCGGATGCAAATGCGCCCTCCACAGTAGCCGAAACCTGTCGACCAAAAAACGAAACTAAGAACCCAAGGGGGTGGTGTGCGTCGGGTCGAGCCGGGCTGAGTTCGGGCCGAGCCGGAATCTCGTCGGCTCGCATTTCATTTCGCTCGATAACAGAACTTATCACTTTTCAGGATCAAGAGTGCACCCCGGGCCATAGGGGTCACCCGATCTCCCCGGAATATCGCGACTGATAGACCCCGGTGTCGTATTACCATAAATATCAAAAGTTCCACTGAACCCCCGCTCGTACTTTCTATGGTGTCCGCGGGCGAGGGTAGATTTCGTGGAAAAAGTGGATACAATATTCGAAACGCTTTTTCCCAGAGAAACTGAATTTCTGGGAATGTCGATTTATTTTACCTAATATTAATTCTTCTTTGTCGGTCTACTTGTAATCTTCCGATGCGCCACAACTGGCGTGACTCGTCACAGAGGGTCGCGAAATAATTTCGGAAAATATTTCCACGGTTCGTTCCGAATACTATTTCAGCGAGCACTGTCCCAGCGAGCCGACAGCGCGCTCATCCTCCTCGAGGGGGTGGAAACGCGGCATCCCCGAAGCAAATTGTAACGTAGGACAGGAGTTCTCTGTATCTTTCTCTCTTACTCTCTCCCAGCTTACGAGCACGCCGGGATTACGGTGCAGTTTCTACGAGCGCGCCAAGAGGGTGGGCCTCAGCAGTCGTAGGGGGGTGTAGAGAGCGGGTGAGCACAGGGGGCCGAGGCGTACAACGCGATTATTTACGGGGCAACTTGCAAAGTGAGAAAAATTACGTTGGCTCGGTAGCCTCGCCGAGACAACGATGCTTTATGCCGCGAGCGAGCTAGCGAACTGCGAGCGTATATCGCGCGGACTCTGTCGACGATGTTTACGAGGTTCCACCAGCGAGAACCCGCGCAGATTACGCTCTGCCTGCCAGAGAACCAGAGACACCACCGCACGCCATCTCTCACGACTATTGAAACATTCTTCAAAGGATTTTTCGAGGCTCTGTTTTATGCTCCCGGGCGAATACATTTTTTTCTCGGGTCTCGACACTGCCGCCAACTCGAAGATCAAGACCTCCCGTCTACAACGAGCCACTTAAAAATTGCACTGTATTTTTTCCGCGTTTGAAATGATTCCTCTGATTGGCGGAGCGTGTGCTAGCCGGCGCGTCGAACGAAAATCGGGAAAAATTGCGGACGGTCGTGAAAGGTGGCGAGAGCGTGGAAAATCGAAGCGGGAGTCGGACGGGCGTGAAAATTCACTGGGAAAGGTGGCGAAAGCGGCGATAAGCCTCGGCGGAGATGTGCAAATCCGCGAAAGCGCCTGGCCCCGCGTCAATTACCCGTGCGTTTATAAAATATTTTTCGAAAGCCGGTCGGCCAATCAAGCGGGCGACGGACGTCGGCATTCATCTGTCACCGGCGGATAATCCAGAAACCGCAGAGTTCCGCGGTGTCTCTCGCTCGCTCTCTCTATTTTTCACTCCCTTCGAATTCCCTGGCCGGTCAGCAGGCTTTCGTTGTCATGAAAAATGCATCGGGCGCAGCGGAGCGCGGTGTCTCGCGTGTACGCGAACAGCTGATTGAAATTACACGCGGGCGGGCCGCCTCTTCCGTTTGATTCCTCCCCGGACGAAGCGGCGAGGGTGCCGTGGCCGATTCGCGGAATTTCGCGCGAAACCCGGCCCACTCTATGGGAAAATCCATGGTATTGCGAGTGGAAACGCGGCTTTATATTCTCTATATTGTGCGCGGCTCCTGCAGACGGCTCGAGAGGGAATTCTAGCAGCCGGTGTGTTCAAGTATCGGTTTTTTTTACTTTCTCGGTATTATTGGGGATGCGGCGGCTCGTTCGGCATGTGCATATTTATTTATCGTTGTTATGTGCATTTTTATTTATTAGACCGTGGAGACCGACTCGCGACGTCCTCCCGAAGATTGCTGTTAGGGTTGTTTGAACAGTGTCGGATCGGAATCTGTTGTTTCAAGGATCCTGTGTTTGTCCGCGCGACTTATTTGTCAGTTCATTTGCGATTAATCTGTTATTGAGATTTTTCATAGCTTTGTCCATTTTATTCGGCGAGGTAGATTTTATATTAATAGTTTCCGTTTATTCTAAATACTATTATATACTATATGCTACAATATTGTTGCGGAGGCTTCGGCGCTGTCTCGCCGGTGAACACATTATTAAAAGCAGTAATAATATTTATTGAATATACAACATATACTATATTAATCTATATAGTATAATAGATTATTGTTTTATTCGGTGTTGAAATTGATTCGGAATTAAAATTTAGAACCGATTCCCAAAAATTTCGACCATCCGATTAAAGCTTCAGTGACGTTATTTTTCTATCGATATTTAATATCCTGACTACCGAACAAATTGATACTAATCCGTGATCGAGGAGCAAAAATCTATTGAGAGGAGAAACAGCAGACTTCGCGAAACATCTACGAATCGGATATCCAGTAGAAAGGATGGTTGGAGCGATTTCCTGACGGAACCTAAGTGTTTCAGCCCGTACATACGGATAGAACGATTCACGCGAGAAAATGGCCAGGAGTGGCTCTTTCGAACCTGTTCCCCTCCTCCCTGCCCCTAGTTTTTTGTTCCCAGGGCCAATTCCACTTTTCCTCAAGGCGGAGCATCGAAGACGAAGTACTCAGTGCCACGCGAGTTCCTCTTCCGTCTTTCTACTTCTTTGCTCTCTCTCTCTCTCTCTCTTCTTTCTCTTTTTCTCTCCTTTTTCCTCACGGATCTAACGCTGCGAAAGGGTGGTGCGCGCCCTCGATGGCGACGGTGGTGGCGCAGAAGGATCTGGAAGTCCCGCGGGAGCTGGCAAATTTCCGGGTCAAGGGATCCGGAATTGCTATCGTCTTAAGGACAGAGAGGGCCCGGGATTATAGGTTCAACGGATCCGACTGAATCCCTATCGTCTACTTTAGTTGAAACTTTAAAGACAGGAGCCTTCGATGGCACCGGAGTAATTCGACGTTTGATTTATTGCCGGCGACCCCGCCAATTGTTGTTGCTGCCTTGTTAGTTTCCACGTGGTACAGAATTCATTCTCATGTTAACCGTTTGCACTCGGAGATATTTTAATTCGATAATTAAACGTTTCTTTCGACCTGGAAGAATTCCGTTCTATATGATTTTCTTCTCTTTATAAATGTGAAATTAATATACGATACTTGAATGTTGAGTAATTGATTAGATATCGATATATGTAATGTAATATTTTGAATAATGGGTTAAGGAAGAAAATCAGAGGAAATGTAATTCCTTCGAAAAAGCTTTTACAAGTCCAACACTTGAACTACTTTCCCGAAGTCGCGCTCGCAGCGCATAAAAACGTAATCTAAAGTGTCCGGAGATCTTCGGTAATAAATGGGCATCGCCGTGGCCGGACGCGGCTCCGTTTAATAAACTCCTGATAGTTAATTAAGTCGGCGATAAAAAACAGCGTCGCGGCGATCTCAGATAGAGCCTTTAAAAGTAAGAAGGAGGACGAAGCGCAGTACCGGGGTAGTTTCGTGTTCTCAAAAATCAGGCCAGCAGAAAAGAATTGGAATGGCGATTCGCTGGGGAATGGTTTTTCATCTAGTATAGCGGAAATAAATTAAAGGGCCTCGGTCTCTTTATTTTAGATCTCCGGCACCGGCACCGGGACTGGCCGTGGCCAGATATAGAAGCTCCTTGCGATTTATTTCATTTCCAGGTCAGAAGAGCTGAAACTACCTTAGGGGCTCTTGAGGGTTCTGGATTAGATTTAATAGATCCGAGAGAGCGAACCGACTCCGAGATCCGGCGCGCGCTTTCTGTACAGGGTTACGTCCAAAGATAGACACTGTTCGCTCGGAATTGCTTCACTGTCGGCGCGATATCAGTCGTCGGTTCCCTCTCTCTCTCTCTCTAGCTATCCGAGTCGAATGCATAATTGGAACGATAATTCGACGGTTATTAAAATAATATAATCCTCCCCGAGTGCGCGCGCGTGCGCCGATCTGCGCAGCCACCTCTCAAAATTACTTCGGAATTATCGCTGGAATTCCCGACGAGCCGGCTCGCGCAGACTTCACACCGAGTTCCTAATAGACACGGTCAAACTTCGACTATAATTTCGGAACTTCAAAATCACGGCTGACTGACTCGAGCCGACTTAACCCGGGCGACACCGAATCTCTTCGATCTTATTATTCCGAACGGCTTATGGAAATTGCTTTAACGGCGAATACACGACACACGTTTCCGACACTGTCGACCTCGTCGCGTCTCTTGTACAGAGTTTAAATGATATTAATGAAATCTCGTGGTCAATTCCTTTTTCAGATTCCATTGGAACGACTTCGATTTTCGCACCAGATGATCAGATAGTAGCCCGTTTCAGTAGACAAGCTACTTACGGGGCCCCTCCAATTCTTCTCTTCCGATCAGAAGACGATAAATTCACCGGTGGCACGGAACGCGAACGGTTTTCCCGCGACGAAGATAGAACCGAGAACGGTATTTCCCAGCCGTTATCTTCCTGCGGTCGAAAGCAAGATTAAAAAGTCAGAGCCACCATGAAAAGAATCCCACCGTCGAATTCTGCGAGACGGGCCCTGCGGTCGCGATTCCCTCCGGCTCCCCTTTTACGTTTCTTACAATTCTTCAACGTCACCGGCGACCGATAAACATTCGGGCTATACGATCCTCCAATCGTAACCGGCACAAGAAATGGAAAGCCATAAGTCTGCGATCGATCGATCGCTACGCTTTCCGCCTCCCGGCGCTAAGGGCTTCCAACCCATATCGGTGCTTCCAGAAAATCGTTCCTCCGGATCACATTTTTAATTTTCCTGACGATGCAGCTACCCTCGCGAACAATCTCCATTAAATTAAGATTCAAATTTGTTTCAGAAAGAATATCTGCGTGAATGCAATAAAAATTTCATCCAACCAGTTTCTTTATAAATGCATAAACATAAATTATTATTTCAATCTGATTGCAATCGATGTAGACAATTTTTATGTCTCATTTTTAATGCAGACAATGTTTATTATAAGTAAATGTTCATTCCGACACTGAAATTCGGAAAAATATGTTGCAAAGCATTTATGAAAGGCATTATTGAAATTCGGTATTTTTCGGACGTTTCGATGTCGCGTTTCGAATCGTCGCCGATACTCCGGAAATCGAATCGCGGCGATTTCCGCGGGGCTTTCGAGGCGAGATTCGAAGTGGCTGCACGCCACGTGAATATGGAACAGTAAACTGGAGGACCAAACTTCGCCGAAGTGCATCGGCATGCATATGTATGTCGCGAGTTTTATTAATAGCCCCGGCGAAGTCGAATTGACGAAGTTCCGGTTTTTTTTCGGGTTTCAATTAAATTAGCAGTCGGTCCCCGGAACGGTTTCCTATCGAGTGCCTACCGGAATTTCGAAAAATAAAGGCTCCCGACCGGAAAACCAAGTTGAACTTTACTGGAAACGATCGTTTCGAGAGCTGTGATCGGAATTGTCGAACGTCGGTGCACGGTGAAAAACCAAACAGTTATCGAGCCGGCGAAATTGTATAGACGCCGTCGTCACCCTTGTAGGTTTACGAGTCACTAAACTAGTCGAATCAGGTTGATTCGACGAGAGATCGAGATGGGAGTCAGTATGTTGCAAGACTCCAAATGACTTGCTTGTCTTTTCAAATTACAACAAAGTAAAGTGGTGTAAGTATATTCCTTGTTTCGAGATATTTAAAGGAAAAGGATATTGACACTAAACGAATTCTATATAATATTGAAATAACAAGCGAATTATCTAACACGTCATTTCCGACAATATCGTGAACAAATTAAAATAAATTTTTAAAAAATACCACGTTTTTAAAAACGGACTAAAAAGTATAAAATAATTTTTCCTAGTCGCATACTGATTCCTAACCTCGTACAGACAATAGTAAAAATTTGTAATTGTGAATTTTGGATTGCTATGAAAATACTTGTAAGATTTAAAACGATAAATTATTTCAATTATATCTCCGAAACGGATAGACTTAAAAATTTTTTTTAATATATATATATATATATATATATATATATATATATATAGCATTGCCTATAAAGTTAGTTTAAAATCAATAGCAAAATTTGTCACCGAACAGACAGACAAAAAACCGAGCTAATAAAAACTCGTTAATTTAAAATAATTTTCAGAAAGACCACTTTCATAATTATGGGTGCATATGTAGGAATAAATTGTATTTTCTTCATTGTTATAATTTCATAAAAGAAATTAGTAAAATATTTAATTTTCTTTCATCATTGGCTTTTTATAATGGCGCGTGTATAATTAATGGGACTGCGCACGCCTCTGGAGGGGAAACTTGTCGAATGGGACACCGCCATTAAAATTGACTGGAATTGGTGGGTACATATTGAACTTAATCCCATCCCCGGTACGAGACCGGTTTCCAGATCGAATGGCGTCCGTGAGTCGGGCCGAAAGTAGATGGATTTCTCGGAAGCTTAGTAATGCAAAGTTACCGAGGCTTTCGTTAATGGACTACCAAGGTCTTGATCGTAGGTTATGGACTAGGACCATTATGGCGCGAGTTACAGCTCGTTGCGGGAGGTCATGCAGCTCTCCGCTACGTGGCTGTTCGAAAGCTCTTCGTAGTTATGGCACATTCCACGCAACCGTATATATGCCGAATTAATTTCCATGCAAACAGCTCTCCCTTCCGCATAATGCCATCATTTTTGCTAGGGTAGAAGCGTAAGCTGCGTTGAACAAGTTCGCGCGTACGACTCTGACTTCCTACGAGTTTCATAGAAATTTATCTCATAAAAATATTAAAACTATGTTGGTATCTAATCAATTACCAAACATTAATGCACGAGGCATTACATAAATTTCATATCCATGCAGGATAAAAATTATGTAAAATGGAATTATTCTAGGTCAGAAGAAATATTTAGTTCTCATTACGATGAGACGAATCAACAGCAGAGGAACCGAACCAATCCATCAAGTTCCCTGCTGAAAACAGTCTCGCAAGAAAAGTTTCATTAAAATCGACACGTTACGAGTGGCACAGTCCCGAAAAAGCCTCGAACCGCTCACAGACGATGTACACGCTCAGACTTTCCCTCCCGAGGCGGCAGATGTATAAAAATCCGGCATGTCCCCCGAAATCACGGCAAAAACCGGAACAGGGAGCGAGGGAGCCGTGTCTCGCAAATTGGCTCGGCGACGATTCTCCTGTTCACTCGATAGCGATCACCGGAACGAAAGAAAAAGCCAAACAACCGAGACACGTCGTCCGCGGAGAAGTTCTCCGGGGCTCGAGAAAGTTCTCTGGTGACGAACACGAAGGAAACAGGGGGTTGAGCAGTGCTATTGCTGCGAGGGTGAGTTCGAAACGTCCATGAGTTCGCGATTCCATCGCGTGTGTGGCTGAGGGATCGTTGGAACCTCGAAATTAGATTAGAAGCAGCTGCACACTGTTTCGAAAAGGAATTCTTTTACAATTTAAAAATTTAAGAAATCTGTCGAAACGACTGACCATGTTTCTCTTTTTTTTTATCTTGAAATTACGTCTATCCATTTTCATGATAAATACATAAAATCCGCTGTCTAGTCAACGCCAATTGATTTATTGTAACGCGAGCTTCTTCGGGGGATGGAACAGGGGGATGTGTTTCAGGTGTTAGATCCTCTGGTCAATGTTGCTTAGCCCCGAGATTTATCGGCACGTTAATTTTGACAAATCGACGCATTATTTCGCGATAAATTCTTCGGAGCGCCAGCCGGCTGGTTCGCTGCTCGTTTTCGGGAATTTTTTTCGCCGGCATCGGACCGATCCTTCATATTTGTCAGCGGCGACATCGCCGGAGATAAATGCGATTACTGACAGGTACAAATGTCCCTACGTTTGCACCGTGGTTTTGACATTTTTTTAGAGGAACCCGTGGTTGGTCTTATTCAGCGTTGGAGAGCTCAGAATTTGTTGAATTTACGGCTGGAGGGACTGCTGAAATATTGGACTTGAAATTGGGTTGGGATCGTTGGAATCTTGTGTTTCGGTCATTTTTGACAGCTATGAATTTCAACGAACTGTATAGTATAATATAACACCTTTATTTTTTTAAGCACTTTAAACCTTGTTATTATTATTTACGTCGAATCAATTTGATGAAATTACTCGACGCGATGCGAATTCAAAAAAACTCATGAAAAACAACCAAAGCGTTCGAAACATCGCGAACAGAATCTGAAAATCCAGCGAGCATCTCTGCGAAATAAAAAGGAAAAGAGCTGCCGAAAAAAAAGGGGAAAAAGAGAGAATTCAGCAGACACGACAATGGCGTGGAGGGCAAGGAACGAGGCCGACGGAATCCCGATCGAGCGTTTTCGTCGTTACGAGGCAACGGGCCAGACTCATTCACGTTGCCGCGTTGAAAGTCGTTCGGCTGAAAGCGCGTATACGGAATACGGGACGAGCGGAGAGCGCAGCCGTCGACTTTTACTTTCCAGCCCTTACGAGGCCGCTTGTTCTCATCAGCGCCGGTGAATGGCGCCGCGCCGCCTCTTACACCGGCGTCGCCGCTCGAGCCATTGTGCGAATATGGAATCGATGGAATCGCGTGTGCACAACGCATTATCCACCTGCCGGTTGCAGAAGATCTTCTGCCGACGCGACGCCACCGGGATCCCTCGTCCTTATCGATATATCCTTGTAATTCGCCGGATCGATCCACCGCAATCATGCTCCTACCGCTTCTAGTCGAAAGCCTTCGATCGTCCCCGTCATCCACTGACGATGACGCTGGAAACCTAACCTCCATTCGACATTAATTCTTCGTGAAAAAGAATTTTTTATTCGCAACATTTTCGAAAATGAATATATAATTATATGTAATCGTATATATGAATATAGCGTTTCAAGCATAAACAAAGACGTCCGATACAAACGAATATTTATTTCCCATTGCTGTAATTATTTTATTCAATATAAATTTATTCATCTCGGGAGTCGTGTAAAGTTTCGTGTAAACAGTTGCGTAGAAAGTGGAGTGCGAGTAATTGAAGGCAGAACATATTGAAAACATTTTCTCCGGAGGGAGTATTAATCTTGCGTAATATAAATAATTAAATTATCCGTCTGTAATATTGGATCGATCGGATCGGCTCGTAACAGATGGGTTTATGAAATTCCCAGAACCGAGGATCGATTTAAGCGTCTCTCGCTCCGAGTAGATTCAGACGGTGAAACGTTCCCGTTTCGCGTTCCCCATCGGGAATAATTAATGGAAAGCGAGCGGAAGCTGGATACACGTGTTTTTCTTGGTGGAAAGTTAAATGACGCCGTGAGCAAGCTCGTTGCTCTGTGATCACGGCCGAAGAACCAACGAATGGAACAGAAACCCTGCTCGTTGTTCCTCGTCTGTTCCTCCGGCAGCCACCACGATTTCGGCCAATCTTCGCTCGGAATAATCGTTTCCTCGCGTTTCCCGTCTCTTCTTGTTGCCTCTGTCTTCCCACGTCGTTCCGACGATTCCGGCGAGTTTGCGGTCTTCCGACGAAAATTTCTACGGTCTGTGCTCGGGTAAATAGAGGAGTTGGAGACCGTGTGCTCTGGAAACCGATTACCGGCACGATTTATGGTCATCTCACTTCTTTTTTTTTTGCAAACGACATTCATCCGACAGAGAATTTCCTCAAATTGTACACGATACTGCTGGAACATTTCTGATTCAATTCCTATCTTCCTGTATATTTCTCTTTCATTTTTGCATCCCCATTTCCGAAGGACAAACCTAGCACCATCGGCAACGCGCAGCAACAGCCTGTTCGACTGAGAAAAGTCGCAAATCCACTTTGCGCGTCAGAAGCGTTCCAAAGCTTTGGGAAGGTTCGAGACAAAGAAAAGAATGACGAATGCGTTTCGCCGAAGGTTCAAAGGTTCCCGCGACCCTGTGAAGGGACTTCCCTTCGTCGTTGGTGGCTGTAGGTCTCGCCGTTTGTCAACGGGAGAGCCAATTTCGGTGGGACGTCGGTCCCGCGTGCATTCGTGGTAACGCAATCGGTGTTCCTCGCCGTTGCATGCTCCTTGTCGAGGGTTTGCACGTGCTCCGAAGCAATCTCGCGACGTGTGTAGCCCGCCGGGGGGTTTTCTCAAAAGGGAGAGAGAGAGGTGGGAGAGGTAGGTAGGAGGAGAGGGTTGCAGAGATGGCCGGAGACTAAAGCGGGATTCGTAAATTTTCGCGGCCGTGACGTCGTTGATATAACGAGAAGCATTCCGGGACGGCGATGCTTGCTCGCGCGGAGGTGGACCGTCCATTTCTCCACTCTATTCCGCCGGAATATCCATTAGTTACAGCAGCACTGTTGACGAAGCATGTTATTTCCCTTGTGTACAACGTCTGGCTCCTCCGCCTCCTCCTCGACAACCTCTTCGCCCGTTTCTCATTCGATTTCGACCGCTGTTCCCGGCTCGCAGAGCGGCTCCGTGTCGAATTCGTTCACGATTATTTCTCGTGGATCCTCGCGGACCCATCAGTGCCCCGGATGCTACGTTTTTTGCCAAAATTTCGCTCCCTCGCTCAGTCTCGTCACTCGAAAATCAAGTTTCAGGGCCCTGGAATTTTAATGCTCCGTGGTTAAAATTATTCAATGGTAAATACGTGTTTCTTACAATCAACTTCTCAATTTCTAATTTACTAATAATTATTTTTAAAATTTTTACAAATGCGTAAAAGTCCGTAGTCTAATAATCATATTACAGTACGGTTTCTCGTTTGAATTACCCAGTGATTTACACGCATAGCCGAGGGATGACTGGCCGATGATCGAACAGCTGCTGAACAGTTTGTCGATGCTTCTCTTAGAACCGGTGGCAGAGGATTTATCCTTGGATAATTACGGTGAAGGAGAAATTGCCAGGAGCAGTGATCGACGATTCCAGTTTATTAATATTTATATCCTGTTCGATCGATGAATTGAAATCACCGTGTGCAAGCGGTGCGTCAGTCGAGTTAAGTTGGCTCTCGAGTATAGTATAGACTCTACCACCGTTGATGGTAGCGCAGCACACTGAGCACACATATCGCCGACGGGCTACTCTCTCGGCTCTCCGACGCGACGTGACATTGCGTCTTCAACTAGTTGAGCCGGTATTTATGATTAATGTTCATCCAGCTGGAGGAAGGTACTCGTGCCCGCCAGCTATGGCACTTTGGACAGTTCTCTGATAAACTGGAACCCTACGCCAGAAGTTTGATAAAATTCCTCCAGCAGCCTCGGTAAACCTACTTGACACCTAGTTAAACCTTGATCCGACTCGAAAGCACGCTTTGTGTAATCCGACGCGATTCCGAATGAACCGCCAGATTCGAGATTAGGCTACCCCGGGACGCACGTGTTGCTGCTTCTACCGCGATCCTCTCTTCGCCTATTGTTTCATCGAGCAGGGTAAAATATTTGTTGAGGACCAGGCTACTCCAGAAAGACACTCGTAATTTTCATAGTTTAATAAAAGAGATTAAAACAGAATAGAATAGCATAAAATCAAACATTATAGAAACGTTACTCCAATAATATTGTTTAAATAATTTTCTACTCCATTTCTAGTTATTTATCTATATTACAAAGTGCAATGAATAAATATACGGCTTCAAAGTTACACAGCAGCGTAGCCAATTAAACGATTCAATTAAATTCTTATTTACCAACAACACTCCGTTAATTATTGGACCATTCGAAGCAACGATTACTACCAATTGATTTAACCAGGCAACGTCGATCAGAACTTCATTGAATTACAATGAAGAGAGAAGAACAATTAAATTGAAGAGACTGAAACAAACGAGCGGGAGATATAAATAATAGATAGCTAGAGAATACTCGGAGCCCACTCGTCAACAAGTTAACTGATCGAAAGGATCGAGGCGTGAAGCGTGAACGTAGCGAGCAAGAGCGATCTATCTTGCACGGGATAAAAGCGACGATTCTTCATCCCATTCACGGATCCAAGGATCTAAGCAAAGTTCCCATCAATCTGTTGGCCGGCGAGTCAGCTTGAAAATTAGCAGGCAGCACGGTGTGATGGGAACCGCGAAGAAAAGTGAAAGGGAGAGATCTTGGACACGACGAAGGCCCCTGTGGAATGGGAAGAGAGGTTTCGCTAACGGTTTCTTGTGTAAAATAATGCTAAATTTGTTATGCTAGCTTGCATAAACAAAGAAGGTAATTTAGAAATATATATATTTCAAAGCACCCCCTTCTGATTAATGATCAACCGATGTAAAGTAGAATATTCTCAAAAAAAAATTTCCGAGTCTTGTGCATGTTCCGGGGCAAATTGACCAGCATGGGCCTTCGTTGCCCTAATCGTCGCTCTCCATCTTTCACGATCGGTCGCTTCCCATCCGGTCCGCGTCAGCTTAGCCCGGAAGTGAAATAAATGATGGAAGTCGACGGGGGAAGTCCAC
The DNA here is from genome assembly GCA_028455595.1 of Lasioglossum vierecki. Classification (NCBI taxonomy): domain Eukaryota; kingdom Metazoa; phylum Arthropoda; class Insecta; order Hymenoptera; family Halictidae; genus Lasioglossum; species Lasioglossum vierecki. The sequence goes on along the minus strand of CM052341.1, from coordinate 5,881,156 downwards.
CGAGGCAAATAAAAGGGCCCCGCCGATTATTCGAATGTCGGAAATTTATTTTACTGCCGGTTCGAGGGGCAAGCCTCGTTGCTGTACACACGGTTTTCATGATCGGCGGAAACGTCATGGGGGAAAGTACGCACCCGGAATGTATAACAGCTATCCTGAACAAGGAGTCAGTCCACGTTCAATTTTTAAATAAATAAAACTTCGACGTCAGAATACGGGATTCAAGCTATAAAATTTACTAGGCATTTTCCGATGTACCTTTATTTTCTAATTTTGCGGAACTCTCGCGCCCCACTGACACAACGAAACAATTAAATACAAGCTTGTTCAGCGAACATTTTCTCCAAGCAGAAAACATTTACCTCACTTTCTCGCAATTTTAATTACGCTATACACTGTTCGACGGTCTCAAAAAATGTTGAACAATGCTCTACCATGGTGCAAGACATTCCACGAACAATTCCACAGGAAAATACCTGAGCCAGCCACTCGTGCACGTCACTCGCACAAGCGTCGACTGTGTACGCAACGAACTAATTCATTTCCGCGGCAACTGCACCGAGGAACTGCATACGGCCCGCCTCACCGCAACTGCAACTCTAAACACACCTCTTAGACATGCTGCCAGGCGTGTATTTATCGGCGGAGACGGGTCACAGTCTCAATTAAAATCAAACCCATTTAAAGCCGGTAGAACGAGGGGATAGTTCGAGGGTAGAGGGAGTAGGTGGTTCGGCGTTGCATCGGGTGTGCAGCGCAAAATCAGCGGCGCATTCTCATGGTAATACCCTGGGCCAAAATAATTTCCAGCTTACTGGGCGCGGCTGTTTCCGTTTTGAGGGGCAGCGTGCGCGCGGATAATGCAACGCGGAAGAAATAAATTCGTCCTCCGATGCAACTGCATGGAACGCGCGCGACGGGGAGACGGAGAGAGGAGAAACGCGGAGCGTCGCGAATGGATCGGGGGCGACGTATCGGACGAAAATCCCGACAGTGTTAATTTTCCAGTGGACGGTTCCCCCCGTGGCGGAAGCTCCTGGATGCAGGTCCACGGGGAGCAGAGAGAAAACGTAACGCGAGAGCGCCTGCATCCTGTGCATCCTGCTGCAGCTCCGATCCCCGCAGCCTTTTGCACCCTGCCTGCCTCGGAAATCCCTCGTCGAGACTCGCACAGGATGCAAGTGTCTGCACGCGTGAACCCATGTGAGCATGTATGTCCCTCTGTGTCCGTGTGTGTACGTACGTGCAGAATTATTGTTGATTAAAGGCATTGTCGAACGCCTCGTTGAAAGCCGGGACCGTGCCATGGCGATGCACCCGATGAAATTGCATTCGGCGGTTTTGCCCCGCAGATCTGCCGCCGCCGTAGACCCCCCCGCACCAAGGGGCAGCTTTCTCTCTCTCTTTGTCCGCATGTTTTTATCGGCGCGCACTCGGTTGCAGCGTGCATCGCCTCTGGGATTCCTACGATGAATCCGGACTTTGCTTGTCGAAATTGCTCGAGGATCCAAGACCGCCCTCCTGAAACGATCGACAGGGTTCGAGTGGCGAAAGAGCTGTGATGAACGAATTGGCAGCTTGCACGATTAGATGAACAATTTAATTTTGTTTGTCTTATGCACATTAAATTAATGCGATTTACTCGTGCTGTACTCGAATGTTTAATAATTTGTTTTATATGAAATAATTTGAGGATTAGTACCGAGTCGGAGTCGTTACCGACGTGCTAAGAGTTAAAAGAGGAAGAACATGTTGCAGCGAGCTCTTTCTGGATGTATTTATACCCGAATCCCGAGTTCTTCGCGCAGCTCCAACCCCACAGCCATGCACCCCGGTGGAACTCCTCTTTTTGAGCACGTGCGTCTCGTTGGATAGACGACGGCCGAGGTCGAGGTCATCGCCGATGATGATAGTGTTTTGCGCCGCGGCGCCACCGGCCGCCGGTAACGAACGGCGTCGTAACGACGTCGTTATAGAGATATACAGACGTCTTGGCCCCGGCTGCGTCCACCTTGCCCCCCGTCACCACTCCCTCCAGCTACCAGCGTCGCTCTGACTCGCGATTATAGCATACCGCCTAAGGGGTGTAACGGGGGTTGCGGCTTCATAAGTCGAGTCCCTGCATACCTACCACTCTCTCTCTCTCTGTCTCCCTCTTCTGTCTCTCTTTTCCCTGCAGCTTGGGCTGATCCAGAGCCCCGTGACCAGCCGAGCCGGCTCTCGTCCTGTTCTCCGCTGTGAACCGACCCTAAAGAATCGCCCCATTAACGCGATTTATGGCCGGCCAGACTCCGAAATAAAATATCTATCCCGTCGCCCCCTTCTCTCCTATATATGCGAGAGCGCGTTCCGCTCTGTCATAGCCACAGGGGAATGTCACGGGTCAACCGAACGGTAAAAGTTACCGGAACGGGCCGCATAGTCTGCTATAGCGTTGCTGTCTGCCCAGCGAAATTTAAATTGCGAACGGGAAATCGCGCGAGAGCCACTAGCGGTCGCTGCCTGCCACCGCTAATTGCAGCGAGGCACACCGAATTACTTCTTCGGCATTGTTACTCGGACTTGTGGCACTCTATGACGGCAAACATCATTCTACTTGATAGAGCTCTGCCGGTGGCAGAGACAATAAGTCTGATATTTTAACTTTAAAGTTAAATGTTTGTTCGATCTAGAGTATTTCTATTTTCTACGAGTTATATAACGTTTATTGCTCCCCTCAGGGTTACAATCCTTTTTACATCCTCCTATTTCCGTTATACCTTAAAATTAACTGGAAGGAAAGAGGGGAGAGAAAATTAAGAAGAACGCAAATTATTCTCTATAAGTTTTTAAATTTCCTTGTGAAAATTCATCACTCATAAATAGCTGAATGCCTGCGCTGTACAGAAGCAAATAAATTATCTTCTGTCACGTATGAACCGGCAAAGCTTCCGTCTGGCAATCAGAAAATGAATTTCACAGATCGGAATTGGTTTTCTGATTCGTTTATTATTGTACGTCGTTCCTTCCAATCAGAAGAGAATTTTATGTAATTATAACAGAAATAATTACAACGAAGTCATTCGTATACACAATATTGTTTTACTGTGCGAAGAGTGGTCCGTCCGAATTCAACGGAGATGATCGGGGATGATTTCCGAGCGGCCGCAGGGAGAATCGACCAATACCGGAATCGGTTCTGTAACGAGATGGCCGTGTATCGATGATTGATGTTTATTAGCGAATTTACGAGCCCCGGCTCTCGTTAACGCCGCCGCGGCTGATCGTAATTTCGTTCCTTGCCGCCTTCGAGCCACTGTGTTATTAATCGTTAGAACCAACGGGACTCGATCGCCAGTCTTTGGATAGCAACACTCGGCGTCGATGTGTGCGGTTCGACGAATTTTGATGACGTCCACTAGCATCGTTCGGAGATTAGGCTTCATTAACTTTGACGCTGAAAACGTCTTTCCACGTTGCCAGATAATCGTTTCCCGGCCGAAATTAACTACGATCTTATCGAGCTGTGTTTCGTTTATTTTCAACTTTAGATTCTGGATTTATCGCTTTTAAACACCGCACGTGATTCATTATTTTATCGATACATCTTTTCGACTATTATTCGTCTTTAATTAATTCTTCAATTAATTCCAGATTATGACTAAACTGCGAACGTTCATGCAAATTCTAATTTTTATGCGGAATGTTATGAATGTTTTACCATATTTGACACGATCGCGAGCTCGAAGACCTACGTATAGATTGTTAACTGTTTAAGTGAATTTTTAAATTAAATTTCTGTAAAGTCCAACACGAACCACTTCGGAAAAAGCAAAGTTTGCTTCTTGAACGACTTCTTCGAGAGTGCAGTGGGGTGGAAATGGCCACGGGTGTAGATATAGGGAGGGTAGAACGTTTTTGCAGGAAGGAAATCGTCTTCTTAGAAACCATTTTCGTTTTTATCACGGAAACGTTATTGCGCGAAGAGGAAGATGGAAAATTAACTCGACTGGACCGTAAGGCAGGTGGCTCGTTAAAATCGCGGTCGAACCGTCGTCTGTTGGAAGATTTCGAAAATTTATGAACGCTATTAAAATGTGTCCGGATTAAGGGTGGCTACATCGGGTAGAACAAAGTCATTCTACCAGGGGATTGTAAATCCTCGAAATTCATCAAACGAAGTACGACCATTACGATTTTCTTCAGACGAATACTCTGACCGTCTGCAAATCTGCACTTCGTAATCTCGAAAATCTTCAATTCATAACTTTAATAATCCAAATTTAACCCTTTGGAACAGGAACATCTTTCTTTCTTTAATAATTTGAAAAAGGTCAAAACTTGAGATTTCAGGTTATTATTCTAAATTGACTCGCATCCAACGAAACCATAAATTCTGCAGACTAGTGGGAAATTTGGGTAACGACATAAGGAAGAAAAAATTCGGGAAATAATTGCGGAAGGCGCTCGGGTGAAAATTTCATTTTCCTCGGCAGCCCGAAGTCTCCAGAGTTGGCGAACTTTGAAATTACAATATTTTAGGCGGAATTAATGAGTGCACGGTGTCGGTCCAAAAGCGTAGTGTTCTCAAACTTTATTTTCTTTTTCTTGCGAGTGTTCCGCACTGCGGCGCGTTTGCTCGAGCACTTCGTCGTCGTCTACTGGCGAAGACACGGCCTCTATTTAAAGATACCATCTGAGGCGAATTACCGGCGAGTATCCCCGGGAGACGCAACGCTGATAGCCGAGGTGAAAGCCAGAAGACTTGATTAGCCGGCCGGTCGGAACAACGGTGTAACCGCGAGCGGAGAACGGCCGCAGAAATTAGGGGTTGCTCTCGATGCCGATATCGATCCCTCCTCTCGAAAACCGCCACCGTCGATTTCTCTGTGGCTCGTGATCTTCCACCCCCACAATTTCGATGCCCCTCGAAGCCACGCAAATTACTTCAACCAAAAACGAAAAATTACGGCGAAGTGGCCGATCATGTGGGTCCTCATCGATTTAACTTAACCAACTTACAATTTTCAATTATTGTCTCTCGGAAAACCCGGAGGATGAAGAGTTTTCAGCGCGGAGACAGAAGAACGGACAGAATTCGTGGAACTGAAACACGTTAAAAACGTATCGTTAGGTTAGAGCCGCTTTCGGATCGAGTGGGCAGAGGGTGTTTTCGGGGCTGGCTCGCGCGGTAAACGAAAATGTTGTCAATATTTCCAGCAGCGCGACGATAAGACTCAATCGATGGAAAATCAAGTACCCTCGGCATCGGTCCACGCGTCACCGGTCGCGGAAAAGTATTGCACACAGAGGATAAAAGCGTGCAATTAGAGAAATTGCAGCGTGCCTGGTCCGAGGTTCGGATACCGGGAATGCCGGGGAAGCGAGAGGGGGTTGGAAAAAGGCGTGTGGGGACGGGCGACGTTGCGCGAGTTTATCGTGCATCAATCCGAATAATGGTGTATCGATGCAATGCGTATTTCGAGTGCTCCGATACTCGTTTCGAGCACGCATTTCGCCCACGATACAGAGGGAAAAAAACTCTACCTCCGGAAACACACGGCGACCGGAAACCTAACCTTCCGAATCATATTTCACTAATAATCGGAAGCTTGGATTTTCTCGGTCCGTCTTTTAGGATCGAACATTCTGTGAGATACGACAGGGAAATTCTTTTTATCAGCTCGTTCGGATAGATCTTTCTATAAATTCAATTTTTCCGTGGATGTTTCAAGTATCGTTAAACCAACGATTATTCGATATCGTGCTCGATAAATTCTATCCATTTTATATTTCTTTGACAAGCCGCAGTATCGGAGAACCAGTTCGAACGATGCGAGCCCGGAACCGCAAGTGATTTACAAGCGAATAATTTTCGGGGAAATTAACCCCGCTGCACCATCGTTTGTTCATTTCGACAGAGTTTCGAAGCTTTTTGCGGTGGAAATGGAATCCGCGGCGTTGTAAGCTTCCTTTTTCTCAGTTCTCGATGGCGTTGCATTAACTTCTGCTTCCTCGTAGCTGTTGAATTAACAAAAACGAATTCGGGTTTGAATAATTTCCAGAGAGACGGGAAAAGGGGAGATAGCGTTTGTCTGGGAGAATGTGCGAATGCATTTGTTAAAAATTCTCTACATTTTTACGATCACAGCGCAAGGACACCGTTTCCACCTCGCTAAAAATTTTACACTCTCGCTACAATTTAGGGGATGTCGAAAGGTTTAGCATCGCTATTCCATTTCCGTTATCGCCAATATTCCATGCTAACGCCTCTCGAAGCCGACTTTCTTTCCGATCATTTCTGGGTCGGGGACGTTAGATAATTTCGCGTTGGGGGTGGTCCACCCCCCGCGCGAGCAGTCACGTTCGCCGTTATCTCTCTGGCCGGGCTAGGAGCCCTCTTCCGCAAGAAGTCCCTCTGCTTTTTCTCGTGGAGGCTCTCTTATCTGTCGGCTGATCGTGCGTGACACTCGTCCCGTTGCTGATCATTGAGAAAAAAGGACGAGAGAGCTCGAACCGGCTTCGGGAAAATCGATCATTCGGTAATGTTGTCGTAATGCTCGATACGTATCTGAGGAACGTGAGGATAATAACTGGCTTGCGGAAAATATTGGTATCGTTATCCTTATAAAATATTTCGAGACAGGAACTAGATACCTTGCGGGTTAATAACAAGTTCTAAGTCGTCGATTCAAAGAGTGTTAACTCGGAGGTGCGATACAGGGGGTGGATAAGCAAACAAGTCGCGTTTCAAGAAAATGAACGAACGAAAAATCGATCATTCGGCAATGTTTCCGTCTGATGCGTATCTGCAGGGTTGTATGCGATTTCATCACGGGCCCGAACGTGCTCCGCGGACTTCGAAATAAAGCTTCCACCCTCCGGGAGGAAGATAGGGGGTGCGGGACGAAGGGTGAAATAGACAAGAGGCTGCCGCGTGAAAGAGGGAAGAGGGAACGAGAACTCGGCACTCTTAATCTCGAAGGTTTATCGAGGCCGACGTAAATCTGCCCCGAACGCCGGGCGTTCTCCTCTTCCTTATCGACCGAGCCTCGATAATCGACTTACCCTCCCTTCGTAGCTTGCCTCCACACCCTCTCGCTCTCTCTTCAACCTCCCTCCCCGCCAAGACGCCGAGGTTTCAATTACAATAATACAGAGCGAGAGAGAGTTTCTTCCATTCGGGTAAACGTCAGCGGGGATAATGCGATTCCCCGTGTCGGTTCTCCAGAGAGAGAGCGCGGATAACAGGGGGTTGAAACAAGGGGTAGTGGCTTTCCTAGTACACCTCGCTGCTGAAAAATGGAATCCGCTCGATGGACAACGCCGGCCCCCAACGGGGGCGTGCAGTTGGCGGCGGGTTAATTAAGCGGAAATTTGAAATATTTTCGAGGGAAGTTCCCGCGTGACAGAGGACTCGGAAAGTATCGGGAATAGGAGTAATTAAAGCTCGATTCGAAGGCGAGGGGGTGAAACCGAGGTGGAGTCGATCGTCGGGAATTGCTGTTCCCCGGTGGATTTTATTGCGGCGTTTTGTCGCGGGTATGAAGTTATTTCGGTGGCTAGGGACGGCAGCGAAACGTGTCGAGCATAAATCAAAACGATTTCACCCTTCTCTACGTACAACGCCGAACGTATCAAGATCAAAGAATAATTCATCAAGGTTGCACATACTGTTTCGATTTTCTGAAATATTTTACGGAAACGCTTGTACTAGGTTCGATGCTGCTCGACGCCATCGCTAGCCCATCGACGGCAGGAGTGTAAAGTTATTTCGATCGACTTCCAGGGAGCTCGAGGGTGGTTCCTTGGTAATTTTTATTGCTCCGCTTTTTTACTGCGTCGCGGGACTCGAACGGAAACGTCGAGGCCTGCAAACAATGTCGGACACCGAACTAACCGAAGTGTAAAGTGGCAGTACGTTACACTCGAGCGTTTTCGTGGCTCTGTACACTCTCTGTGTAGGGTATAGTTCGTTTCGATGAACGGCCCCGGGAAATATACGCCGCGCCGCGCTGGTTTCCGGTCCGTAGGACGCGAGCCGCAGTCGGGGGCATTAATCTCAGACGCTTTCGAACATTATCGTGTTATTCGATGCGGGTGGTTCGCTGGAGAGAAAGCGAGCGGGAGAGAGGGAGAGGGGGAGTAAGCTGAGCACACGGTTTGCAGAACGAAGCGAAGCCGACAATGGCCAACATTAATTAACGTCCGTAATATTAATAGGATGTTGAATTAATATCGCTTCGAGGAGACAAATATAAGCCCGGCAAATAATATCGTTCCGCGTAACGATGACCGACGACACACCGGTGTCATCGATCAGCGCGCCGGTATTGCTTCGAAATTACCGGGGGCCTGGTCATAACTCTTCATTACCTTGGAAATCACGATTTCTGATTATTTGGTGGACTGCAAATTGCGCCCTTGGCCCTATGCGAAGCAAATACGAATTTCTTTCACACAAAACCTGCAAACCGTTTTTGTTACACTAAACTCGGCTTTTGTTCGTGTTCCTGTTTGACGATCCCGGTAGAAAACAATGTCTTTCCCGTTTAGTTACTCACTTATTTACTACCTCTATAGTTATCGAGTATTCATAAACACCGATCATACATTTGATTTCCACTATTACAGAGTGCGCGTTGAGTGATTTAACACACAACGTTTTGTTGTATGCGTGATTCATTTGTTATCAACAGCGTTCGCCATTGATCCAGCATTTCAAAGGCACCACCCATCTATTCATCTCCCGGTGATTAATTGCAATTAATGGTCGTTTAATTGGATATAGTAAAAAGATCGATGAACCTATGTAGAGTAGCGTTAGAGCTGAATGTTATACCTGTCGAATCATCAAAATCGTCCAGATTTTAGTGATGTTCATTGTTTTAGAAATGGTTTGACTTGATCCAGGTGCCGATAAATGCAACGATCTATATGACGCGATGCTTATGAGCGTTCGCCAAATTGAAAAGGGTCGAGGGTCGAACGACGGGTTCGCGATCCTGTTAGTAGCAATCGTAAGATAGGAAAAAGTGACTTTCGGTGTCTCTGGTCGCAATCCAGGTCAACCGGGGTCTGTTCTCGAGCCGTGACACCGTCCTCGTGAAGACGGTGCCCGTAAATAATTCAGAAGGAAAGGCGCCGAGAGGCTTTGCCCGGTCGCCATGACGACAGATTACAGAGTCTGAGGATGTGTACGGCCTACTACGAACTCTCTTTCTCTCTTGTAGACGACGGGGTTGTTCCGTAGCTCAGGGATCCTCGGTGCCTTCTCTCGTTTCTCTGTACACTTTCGCTCGATGGCCTACCGTCAGGGAAGAGAACGGAAAAGAGGGGACAGGGAAACACTGGATCGAAGGGAGCTGCGCTTTTGTTGGGACAGTACTAGCAATTTGTTGGACATCGTTATCGCGATCGTTTGGACGTTTCTCGGTACGATGCTGGACTGGGTACAAGGTGATTGAGCCGATCGATACGCCTTTTTTCCCGACGCGATGGTTACGAGTTTAGGGACCTCACAGGATTCGCTGATCGACTGAATACATAATACTTAGACAGCGGATCTTTATTCAAAATGTACATTTTAACAAACTAGAGTGAAATAGAAAATTCTGTTTGTTAATACTCATGTTTAAAATTATGTAATACGCTAATGGATTCACGTACTGAATATTCTATATAAACCACATCTGGTTTAAAGCATTAAATAAATAATAATAATAATATTCATGTTTAATGCGATGATACTCATAGAACAGAATTTTTTAATTCTTTTGCACTGCATAAAATCCGCTGTCGAGGAACAGCAAATAAACGAAGTCACCTCTCCAATCCGAAGAATCCCAAGAAACTGAAGACTGCCAAGAGTGCTTGATCCCAAAACCGACCAAGAGCTCACGTATCGTGAATCATTTCTAAATTGAAGAGCAGATTTCTTTTCTAAAATCAATCTCGAAGACGCTCGCGAATTAAACTTTTCAGTTTTCCCTTTGTTCGCGATTCGTCGATACCAGTGAATAACTTACGACTCCTTGGTGTCTTGGTCCTCGCGTCCCTCGATACATTTACGGTTAATGCAAATGTGGGAAAAGAGGATCCCAGCCGGCTTCTCCTTCACAAT
>CM052341.1:5840998-5870954 GCA_028455595.1 Lasioglossum vierecki | reverse complement strand
TCGTCGAGAATCACCCCTTAAATTTTCTCCCACCTGTAGTCGAACACCCTGTATATCGATACCGTGGTATTTCCGATATGAGATATAGGCGCCGGTCTTTCTGTTAGTATCCGCTGTTAGAATCGTCGCAATGGACGCATCACGCGGGATTCTGTCGCTATCCGTGCAAATTTCACGGCTGCTTCGTGGATAACGGGACCGAAAGTTCCGCGACGGTTTATGGCCGTGGAATGATCGTCAACCTGGAAATCGCTATCTTGTCTGTCTTTTACGGCGGGATTTTCCGCGGGACGAGCTCCTCTCGAGTTTTATTCGCGTTTGTACCGCGTTTTGCATACGTCGAACAACCATTCTCCTCTTTCTTCCCTCCGACCACGTAGATAATTTTCGCTTGAAAATTGCTCCGAGAAAAAACTGCGGATAAGTGCATTACGTTTCGCTTTTGCCGACGATGTTAATCAATGCACGTTCCATAGACGTATTCTCAGCTGGTCCAGGGAACTTCTGAGCACACTGAGACGAGGCGGCTAGAAGCCAACGGGCAGGTAGCTTCTATTAGTCTTTCCGGCGTAATCATGTCTGAGGCTGCTCTAATTATTAATTAACGTTTCGCTCGCACGGGTATCACGAGGGGTGGGCGTTCCGAGGGGGTTTCAGTGGCGTCTATTAATCGCCGGGTCGTCGTCATAGAGGACTGCGCTGATCGTTTCCGCGCTTAAAAAGCGAGAATAATTTTCCAGCGTTCTCCTCTCCTCTGTCTCTCTCTTTTTTCCCTTTGGCTGCTGAGGCACCGGGACTTCTTTCACGAGAAATAACGAGTGCCCTGTGAAAAGGCGGCCCGTGAAAAGCAGAGTCCCGCCGGCCTGGCCGTGTACCACGCACCTAACGCGATGGCAACGCGCGATCAAAGGGGCTTGAAAGGGGCCGCGTGTTTTCTCGAATTAGGCCGTGAATGCGCGCCAGCCTACTTTGATTAGGCGAAGAAAGAACGGCTTGTTGCGCACCGTGCACATCATCCTTGGCCCCGTAGACACCTACTCATCCTCCCTCTTCATCGCCACTCCAGACACAAGATAATGAATCGCATCGTCTTGCTGGCTGCTCTTATTGATCAGCCGGAATTTTCGGGGATTCCGCTCAGACATATTTTAACTCGCAAAATTATTAATTTATACCGAACTAGAATATTTCTTTTCCCCATGATTTTTTAAATTTAATCATGCAATATATCAATGTTTAGTATAATCAATTTTTGTGTTTTCGGCACACGGTTCGATCATTAATGGACAACAGCAAATTTGCAATTTAATTCGTCTCAACGATTCGATCACTATATGGATCATTTTCAAGAAAGACATTTTTGAAAGACATTTTATTAATGATCAAAATTTATTATACATTACATTTTCGGTCGAGACGAATTTCACTTTATCAATGTTTAGTAATTGATTCGATACTGACTGTTACGATTTTGCCAAATGTTACATTTTTGCTCGATGCAACCTCTTTATAATTAACCAGAAGGTACCAACTTCGAGTGGAAACACTGTGCACGCAAGAAGTAATTATAGAGCGGAGCGTGTAGTCGTACTCGTGAATTTTTCGCGCGTATTATTAGTCGTGAACTAATTATCCCGGCTCGGAAGTGTCGTGCACAGGCTCTCGGCCGATCGACGGATCAAATCGAATGCGAAAATCCGTGATTTAATTTCTACCGCGCTGTTCCATTATCCCGTCAGCCGGCGAAAAAGGAGGGCGTTCTGTGCTTGGGATGGCACTCGTATGCTCCTGGCCCAGGCAAAATGAAGTGTTAAATCGCGGCGCCCCCCCCCCCCCCCCCGTGTTGTGTGTCCGCCGACGCGCGTCGCGTCGTCCTGTTGCCTCGTCGCTGACAGTAATGACAGTAATGATCGACACGCACGCGGAGCGCTGCGTTTGTTCGATAATCGAGTGTCACCGACGCGAACCAGGATCCTTGAAACTGATGGTAAACCTGCCATTATTTCGATTCCAGCTGCGTAGTAGATCTTCTGCGATCCTTAACGCTTATAAAAATAACGAGATCTAGCTAAAGAAATCAATGCATAGATTATTAATATAGATCAAAATTTAGTAAACGTAGAATGTGGTAGATTTGTGGATTAATTGTCCTGTAATTATGGTTGAACAAACCTCAGCTTTGAAATACACCCATCGACGGTTCGGCTATCGAATAGCACGTCGAAACCGTGTTATTGTGATTTATATTTTTCAGTGGATCGTTCGGCAGGCGGTGGATTTTCTACTCTGTAATTATGGCTGAGTAAACCTCAGGATTAAAATACAATGTCGGTTAGACTATCAAACATAATCTCCGGTCAGCCCATTAAAATCACCGTTAGGTATCGAATTACAGGATGTATTAGCAGAATCTATCAATATTTGACATCGTGGTCCAACATTCATCAATTACAATTTACTTCGTGATATTAATCCACCGATATTGGACAACAACGCCAACGAAGGATCGCTCGATCATTCAGATCCAGTATTGCTGAAATATAAGTAGAAACGGACGGTCTTGGTCGGACAAGCTAATTGGAAAATGGAACTTCGTTACAAGAAAATTAGCGTATCTGTGAAGCCAATATCGTATATATGTAATCTATATGTAATCAAAATAAAACAATGAAATGAAGCTAGAGTGTCCGGTGATTTATGGACGAGAGTGTGAATCTTCGACGAAAATCAAGAAGAGCGTGAACGTCTTAAGAAGGTCCACGTTACAAGCGTATCCCGGGCAGAGGTCGATCCGGGTCCCCAGGAATCTTAATGGAGCTGGCAGATTAGCAGCTCGGTTCTACACGGGGCAGCAGGGTGTTCCACTCGTCCGAGCAAACAAACGTAATTGCACGCGAACTCCCCTTGCCTGGGTTACCGCTATGGTTGCATTGCCGTCGCTATGATTTAATCGGGGAAGCCGCGTAAAACTATTATCGGTGGCAGGGCCGGCTAACGGGATCGAGAGGGATCGCGAGAGGTCGACGCAGAGAAGGCTGATCATCGTCGTCATGCGTGTCTTCGAGCGTGAGACCCAGACAAGACTTATCCACCGAACACGCCCGGAATGCAGCCTCCTGTTGCTCGATTTCTAGATAACGCTTCTACCTTAACCGGCGGACTGCCTCTCCGCTGGCTGATAACTCAAGAGATAACGCACCGGCGTCCTTTTTTCATGGATCGACTCGCTCGGAATTTCCTGGACAGCTGAGAGACGATTTTCTTCGGAGAGACCGATCAGAACTTTTTCATGTGATCCTCGAAGGATGCTGTCTCTCATTTTTGCCTGCGAACATCTGCTTTTTATTGGTAATCGCGGAAGAGTTGTATTTTATTTTGTCGTTTCAGGATAATAAATGAAAATTGCGAGAATTTTATGTTTTTGGAACACTTATTTGGAAAGATCTGGGGATAATAAAAGAAAATGGTTTATAGACCTCGAAGAATCTCGGAGTGCATCTTCGAAATGCGCTACAACGTCCCCACCCCGAGGTTCCCGTGCAAAACTACTTTCCTAAGTAATAAATCCGAGGCAACAATAAAAACCAGTGTGACCGAGTTGTGCACCGAGACGGCTCGAAAGAGAGCGTCGCACCGGAATCGATATCGTCGCGCGAGTAATGTTTTAACGATGAAAACGAGGCGACAGTGGTCGGTAATGCACGCTGCAATTTCCTGCGGGTAGACAGTGGCACATAGGCGTAGGAGACGTGCGTAGAAAATCCTGGCAGAAAGTCAAAATCGAAAAAGGTTGATTCCACTATTAATTGAATTTTTCCAATAAGAATTATATCAAAAGAGTTTTAACACTAATGATGATATAAAACAACATAAAAATCCATTTTAAAAAATCGGAACTGTTCGATCACATTTTCGAAAAGTGGTCGTATTACCATGATTGTTTAAATATTTACAGTGGTCACTGTAAATTAATTTTGGTTGGGATTTCAGCGATTATCGCGACTGCACGCACGTCTGTCACGCGCGTCACGGCGCCAGAGCGTCGTCGGCGTCGTCTTTGTCATCCGGCGGTCGCGGTTCTGGTCGATCGTACGCGATGTCAGAGTCGGTTGGTTCGCCGCGGGTTGCTTTGTTTCGACCTCGCATTTATGACGCTTCCAAGTAACGTTGTCGATGTCTGTCTCGCACGAGCGAGAATTACTGATGGCGCGGGAGATTAATCACGCGATAGCGCCTTAACGACACCCGAGTGACAAAGCCCACCCCTGCGCAACTTTTTCTTGCCATCCCTTCGGCATCCGCGAACGTCGATACGCGAACGACGCGACAATCTATGGCGATTTTTCCCGGAAACGCATAAACATTTCTGAAAGCGCGGGACGATTGCTGGAGCTGCAGGGAAAATGGGGTTGCTTCTACAACCCCTTCAAATTTAGACTACACAATATTTTTTAACCTAAGAGAGAAAATTATTTACTGTTCCTGTTGGCCTCCGAGTCGTTCAATCTTCACACTGAATCTTTCTGAAAAAATTTAGTATTTTCATACGATATTTTAATGTTGAACAATTTATAAAATACAGAAGAATTTAACCGTTCAAAATCTGAGTCGAAAATTCGAGTGTAAAGGAGTGATACACCAGTTTTGCCATCATAGATGATCACAAGTCAAATCTAGGAGAAGAGAACAGTACAAACATCCTCCTCTTTTTTAAATCCATCGATTTATATAAACTATTATAAATTCATATTTGTGTAAAACATTTTTGATTGTAAATTATATGGTCATTAATGACCTAGCTGTTAATACGACCACATTAAAATGAATAAATACGACCACGCAAATAAATAAATAATAAAAGAAATCGCTGTAATGTGCATGAAGTATAATGGGATTTCTACGTCACTGCAACAGGGTTTAAATTGAATAGGACGATTAGCATAAAATCGAATGAACTCTAACATAGTGGAAAGCGTGACGAGCGCTGCCACACCGCCAAAAATCAGAACACAGTGATTAGCACGGACCGATGATCCCCGTGTTCGAGCATGAGATGAACACGTCTACCCAGTCCAGGATGAAAGCAGGAAGTCGGTGGTGGCCAGAGCAGAGGAACGCAGCTGCGTCCTAAGGGCTGTTAATGATATTCGCAGGTGACACATCTAATTCAGTGACTGTGCACGCCGGAAGCTGGATGTGATGCCGGGCGCGGCGCGTTGTCATCCCGCACAATGAGGATAAACGAGAACAAACGGCGGGCTAGGTGAGAGGGCATGTTTGCATTTTCATGTCGTTGCCAGCGGCAGGAAATACGCGAAATTACGGCCTCGCCGTTACCAACAGCCCTGCGGCCTGAACCATTTACTTATTGTTAGCCGAGGTACAGACCCGCTATCCGCCGAAAGAAATTCGTGTGGTTCGCCTCTGTTGCAACAGGAAGCTTTACTCCTTCGTTCGTTAACGTTGGCCGCGTGTGTGGGTCCTTGGAAATTTGTTGGAATATTCCAGAAATCGCTGGCAAATCCTCGGGTACCAAGCAGATTTATACACTGAAGCTGCTCTTTGGATTAATTTGCAATTTTTTATAGTAACTTGCCACTCTTTCCGTAATTATGAAGAAAATTGTTGCACGACGATCAACAATCTGGTGGTCATTCTCGTGTAGAGGCTAAGAGAGTTTGTTATAATTAGACAAAAAATTGTCTGCATTTTAATAGAGGAGAAATCATATATAGATTCATCTACTCAATTTTGCTGTGAATGCATAAAGACCCTTAGTCTTTATGTAAATATACTATGGACATTCAAGAATTCTCGCGTAAACAGTTCTCAAGTGCTAAGGATCCTCGAGATCCTTGAGATCCTGAAGATCTCTAGCCACTATGTAGGTATCTATCCAATTGGATAGTTCATGACCACCTAGAGAACGTATCCACTGTTTAATAGCCTCATTATTACTTCTAGTTTTGTTACCCGCCTCGAATAGCTTCCTTATTGGTGACTTTAAGCTTTAACGACGCTCGCTGTCGTTAAGTTAAACCTTGCCATCGCTGGGACACGCCTATCCATTTTACCTCTTTTGATTTCTACGTAAAGTCCGGGGAGTTCGAACTGACTCTTCGGTTGGTACTCTACAGGCTGGTACAAAATCGGAGAGCGACGAACAATCGTTACCAATTCGAAAAAACCAATTCAAACTAAAATTTATCGTTCAACGAACCAGTGAGGGACCAGTTAAAGTCTATCGTAAAGGTATTCATGGTTGAATAAAGATAAAGCTGATTTTAAAAAAGAATAATCTGCTCGATAGTTCTATACATTGTTCTACGCTCGACGTGCCTAACCAGAGAAGAAATTAAGGACAGAGTATCGCGCGGTTTTATCAAGAGCGTATTTATAATGGCCCAGATACGTGGCCACTATATCAAGCAGTACACCTGCAAAAACGTACGACTGTACCATAATAGCCGTCGTTGGAAAGAAAGCCCGCGTGCCATAATATCTCGCCGTAGGCGTCCTCCAGCACCAGCAACGACCCGTTGGCTCGTCACGCAAGAAAATAGCCATTCCGTCTTCAAAGTCTCTGCTCGAGCATCAAGCCTGGCCGCGAAAGAAAGTCTAAAAGAGAAATAGGGAGAGCTCGGAGAAGAGGATCCGCGGGCGCGAACCCCAGATTCGCGGGTACGAAAATAATTTAGGCGGCTTAAATAGAACAAACTCGCGGGAGAAGAGCGAGTCCCGTCAAACTGAATACGCCGTTGAGCCTCGGGTACCGTAAAGATGAAGGACGCGCCACATTTCTCAAGGAAACGCTGTAGATACGCGGTCGGCGAACCGGCGGCGGCGGTTGCTGGCTTTGCGCAGCCCGTAGGTGGAAAATAAGAAGACGAAGAAGAAGGAGCTTCGCAGCGGAGAAAGATAGCAAAAGCGAGCCGAGCGAAGGAACGAAAAAGGAGAGAAAAACTGTGCGAAAAGGGATACGAGGCATGAAAAGCACGAGCTGCCCGATGAATGCTCGCCCGTCCCGTACGTTATGCGCGAGCTTATTTTAATTCGCTTGTTAGAGGGCCAAGAGGGTGGAGATGGGGTCGGTGACGACGTGTTTCATTCGCAGTCGGTTTTCACAAGACCCGCGCCCGACTCTCCGTCAGTACCTACGACTACTGGAACGTCGTCGACGTCGTCTACGTTTCAACTACGTTCGCGAAGACACGGTCCAGTTTACTTCGTAATTCACCTCTCGTTTCAAGAAACGTAAACGGGGACAGCAATTAAACAATTTCTAAAGATAACGGCTGACGACCGGCTGACACGTTTCCTACCATCCCCCATCCACCATTTTCCGAGACGTATGTACTCTCCAATTTGTCTCACTCTGTCTATCGTTTACTACCTGCTTTCTTGTGTTCAATTGACTGTATTTCAATCGTGTATTCATCATTTAATTTGAAGCTCTTTAACCGTTAACTGGTCCGCCGAAATGTACCTTAAAAATGCAATGACTCGATTAAATCGTATTTAATATTCATCGGCGAACTATTCAGCTCCTGCTGATGAAAATTCAATTGCAAGTTACTTATGCAGTCGGGCGAGCAATTTATAATAAGAACACCAACGAGTTGGAATAAAAGAAATTCTATGAAAAGTTTATTTAAAAAATTGATGCACAGCTGGCTGAAGGGAGTCGGAGAAACGATAGAAATCGGTTTCAACGTTCAACGCGAGCAAAAAACCCGTCGATGGAAAATATTATTGTACGTCCATCAGATGATTCTCCCGAGCGAATTCACCTTTGAAACAGCCAGTAGAGACAGCCGGACTACTCCGCAGTGGAACGATTCCGTGGACGTTATGTCAACAGGAAGAGAAACCGATTTCTGTCGATGATTGTGTGCTGGATAAGCGGTGCGTAATGTGAAAAAATCGATTTTTATTATTCCTCGCAGGCCGATTGCGTGACCGATTTCACTCCCGCCTTTATTCCCCGGTTCCTACAATGAACCATTGAACGGCATTCGATCGGACGCAGCGGGAAAGTTTCGAGTATGACAAGCGAGAAGGATATACAGACCGGTTCAAAGATCAACGATGACTATGCTCGATACGGGATCGACAACCTCTACCTGCAGCTACCTGGTACTAGCGTTCAAGGTGCAACCGGTTGCACGTTCTCGACCGTTCCGATCATTTTATAGCTTATTGTCAGCTGTTCAACTTCCTGGATAACCGAAATAAGACGATTAAACCGATAATCGAAAGGTCTCGCTTCGGAGAGGTTGTTCGGGAAGCTGTTATGGTCGTAATGATGGTTAATTGGCCTTGTGCATCATGGCAGCGTCGCGTGCAAGTCGCTATCGGGATCTACGGCCGAATAAATCCAATGCGTCCCGTTGAATTATGCAGCACGAGGACGAGCGATTCGTCGATTAGCAGCAGAAAAACAATGGACGGCTGTGCGCATTGCTCGGATCGAACGAGCAACCGAGAACAATGAGTCCACTGTGCTAAGGATGACTCGGATGATGATGCGGCCGATTCTGCTCGGCGCACTTCCGGAAATTTCGAAATTCGATCCCCGTCTCCTGGAATTCCTTGGATCTTACTTGGCGATCTTTAGCTGCCATTTATTATTAACCCTGCTGTGTTCCTCGGGTCTATGTGGCCCGAGATGAAGTTTACGTTATCATAAATAAAAATTATCCGATGACGTCTATAAAGTGTCACACTTTTATTCATTAGGTTAATGTGACGGCAGAGTTAAATTATCCGAGTATTAGACAGACTCTTCCGGGATGCGATTGCCAAATGACACCCAGTAGATGACGTTCGAAGCGTTCTCGCGTCTTCATTTGGTTGGGGGTCGTGAAGGTGTTTCACGGATCAGGCGAAAGAGCTATTCGTTCGCGTGATCGGCGTTTAATACATCGATAATGTAATTGCACGGTTGGCCGTGGCAGACCTTTGCACCTTCGTCTTCATTATCCATCAACCACGCCTCGGTCGTTCCGCGAGATCGTTGATCTCTCTCGAGCGCGGCCGCCGCGCCGATTCTATCTTCTCCGCTTAGATAACTGTATTCAATGCATCGCTGCATCCGTGGAGGAATTCGCGGTCGTGTTCGACGGATTTAATTTGCCGCGGTTGTTACCCGGCCGCCGTAGTCAGCTTTGTGTCAAAATTGAATATCATCTCGCGTCGGCTCCGATACTCGGAGCTCTGCATCTTCCCGAGAAGAATATCTACCCCGTGCAGAATTTAATCGTGAGCCGTGATCTCGGTTGTCGAATACTCTCTTCGATGAATCTTCTCGGGTCGTTTGATTAATTCATTGTGCTGTATCGGTTCGGAAATCTTAGCTGTTAAACAGTACGAGGACTGGACAATCAATCCTTAGGCTGAACCCAGACCCCGAATCACGACATCGCTTCGTTTGAATCAGGCGGCACAGCTTCGCCGACCATAATCGCGCTGGTACGAGCAATTTCTGTACTGTTTCGCGCCCATAGAGCCAGCCTTGACCACTGCGATTTCCATCTTGTACGCGCACGCAATCACGAACACACCCCGGAACAAAGCCGACTCTCCGTCTCGCGTTCGGCGGGCATTAAAACCCTATTAAAACTCCGATATTTCAATCGAACGGCGAACGAATCGAGCCTCGGCCATCTTGCTCGGCCTGGCAAATTACATCGCCGATACAAAAGTAAACGAGTTACACGGAAATATCGAGAATGGAGGCAATAATGTTGTTCCGTTCCGCGATCGACTCGCGCGGCAAAGGCATCGTCGTCGACGGCCGAGATCTCGCTCATTACGCCTCCCTATAACCGGGATTCAATTACCGCCGGAAGAAAATTAGCGGAAAGAATGCATTTGCACGCCTTTACCCCTCCCCACCCTCTCTCTCTTTCTCTTCTCGACGCGACGGCAGAGCGGAGAGACGATCCGAAGTTTCCTCGCAAGGACGTCCCGGAAAGTTTTGACGTCCGCTGTCCCGCTCGGTGAATTAATGAGATTCCTTCTCCCAGGAAAAATATTCGGGACGCCGCCGCACGGTGGGCCATTTCCATAAAATTGTTGAAATTAATCCCAAAATGTTCTTGTCGTCGAGCAAGTTCAAATTAGGTGCGGTTCGTTAGCTTATACTCGATTGAGATACTTCCGGCGAATTCCATCAACTATTATCAGTTTCCCGAATTTACCCGAATTTTCTCTGCAACCGCGCACTGAATTCATTGGCCAGCTTTCGATTTCTTCAGGGAGAACACCCTCTGCAAGCTTCTCGTTCTGAAGAGCAGATTGTGGTTCCTTAGAATTCTGACTGGGCTGCGGATTTTTATGCAACAGTGCTGTGTGCAATTGTACTGTGCTATTAGAATAAACATCCAGCATTGAAACATATTTTCAATGTCCCAACAAAAAATAAACAGAAATTTCCAGTGGGCGTGCCTATGGTGGGCGTGGCTTAGTGGCCCCATCTCCTGCGATCTTAGAAGCGTGTTATAGCGATCCACGGTACAATCTGTGCTCTAACAACCCCTTTTTTATTCGGCGAAGGGTAATAGAGGGCGAATTTCTAGCGCAGCTGACTCGAACAGCTCCTGCACATGTATTACTCGCAATTTCAAACTAACTTCGACGTGGGATTTATGCTCGCTCGAAAAACAACGGGTTCCCTACGTTTCTCTCGCAATCTTACTTTTTCTCTTTTTCTTCCCGGCTCCACGCCTCTTTGTCATTCTCGGCGACCTTCTCGGCGAACGAGAAGTTCTTACATATTTTATATTCCGCGCGGTCTCGTTACCCTTCCACCAGCCTCTCCGGGATTAACCGGGCATTAGTGTCTCGCCGCGAGGATCAGAATTCTCTGATTTATCGTCTCGACCCCCCTCCCCTACCGTCTCCACGGCTCAACTCTGCTTTTTTCTTTTTTCGGTCCCGTCGTTTTTCTCGCGGCTGTTCCGTTCGTCTTTGTTCGTCTCCGGCGATCACGAGAAGTCTTTCAGCGGGGATAGGCTTTCGGTACATTTGTTATATTTCGTTCATGATTTTTTTATATTCGACAGTGTTTTCCATTGTGTCTGTAGAAAATGAAGATATATTATGATATCTTCATATTTTATACGAAGCTCCATCGCTTTTTCCAAAGATCGCGAGGTATTTTCACACAGATCAGCATTCGAATCTCCTCGTAATCTGTCTCGAATTGATCCGCTCGCTAATTTCAGACCAATTATCACGACGCGAAGGAATCGTTCTGTTCGCAGTAGACCTTCCGCGAATTACGCGGCCCGACAGGCACATCGAAGGCCTGTCCAACGATCGAAGAGGTCGATCGACGTCCGATCTATGGATTAGCCCGAGATCCATGGTCCCGATACGCGCGGCGGTCTTTAACGAACTGTCGTTAAGCGTTATCGTGCGATCTCGAACGCGATGTGCCTCTCTCTTTCTCTTGATTGTGTTATCGATCTTCCTCTTTGTGACTGGTAGTCAGGGAGGGGAGAGGGAGAGAGAGAGGTTTATCACGATGAAAATTCATTTAAGCGACAGCTGTTCGATTACACGGCGATCTAGCGCGTCGCTGTTCAGCTCTCGCTTACGCAACGACCGCCTTATCAGTCTTACTTCACGGTGTCACGCGATTAACGGTAACGATCTAAATTGCACCGGGTTCTGTTTATTGCTGGCTGCACGCTGCACGCCTGCACGGCTCGCTGATCTCCCTAAGAAGCCGCCCCGTGATTGCGTCACACCGTGGAAATTAATTATCGGAGATGTTGCCAGCAGGGACGAGAAAAAGCATCGAGAAAAGCTGTTCTCTTCGGAAGAGAACGAGATTTTCTCTACCGGATTTTCTGAGTTATGCAACGCCTTACGCCCGCTTGCAAAATTGGTTTCTGTTCTCGTTCTAAATTCGTGTCGATCATTAAAATACTGATCCTCGTAGCGACATACACATTCAAGACTAAGGATGAACCCAGTAGGACGAACGAAGGGCGAAAAAGGCCTGGGACGGTCAGACAAGAGAACTCTCGACTAAAACTCGAACTTCGTTTCGAGAATCGAGCATCGAGGGATGGAACAATCTTCATCTCGAGGGTTCGCGATGCTTGAGTGTATGCGGTCGGTCACGCACGTGCGTCAACGTGGAAAGGGCCGAAGGGCCATAATAGTTGATTCGATAACGAGCTCCTTCGTCTCGCGTCCGAATTGGTTGGATCTGTTTCGGAATAGGACCAACCTCGAATACCAACGACAAAAGAAATATGTATGTGTACGTATATACATCAAGGGTGAATTGTAAAAGGACTGGAAGGGTGGGGGATTTGCACGAAGAAAGAGAAGGATTTGGAATCGCGCTGAAAATAAATCCTTTTTATTCAACCATCCCTTCCCCGATATCCCCCATCCCTTTAGGGCTTTTCGCTGTGTCCTCCGAGATTAGGCCCCTCGAGCGAGTTAAGCAAATTTTCCCTGTATTATTTAGAAGATTTTTAAATTGGGGCGAGATTAAGTGGCCTGGGAAAATTGCTTACGATTGCGGCCCTTGGAGCCCTTTGAATCATTCTGTTTATAGTTAGATTATAATTTTGTTTCACTTAGTACCGCAAATTCCTTGCGGATTAATTGAAAGCATTGAACGTTTACCAAATAACCAGTCCAAAGGAAAATTCGGTGATCGAAGTTTTTGATCGAGAATCTACTAAGACGAGCAAGTAGCCGGGCTGTGTTGATCACGGTCGATGAATCGCGATCGATTCAGGGAGGATTTCCCTCTCATGGAACGTCCACGCGGTAAGAATAACCGGGCACAAAGCGAGACGGTCGGCGTCATCAACGAGCGGTCGTTTAATCGACCCTTTCGAGCTGTGATTTCCGGTCGAACGCAGCCACCGGCCGACAATCAGAGCCGGCAAACGTTAATTTAACGCCACGCTTTCGGGAAATCCGTTTTTGCGAATCCCGCACTTGGGTTAATTGCTGGGCGAGGGGGTGCGCGGGGGTTAATAGCGGTGTGACGGCGGCGGTCGGGAGTTTCAGGATGAATGGAGTCGCCGTTCGAAAGTACAGGTGAACCGGTACGTTTCGAGGCGCGTTGTTTGCGTTGCGATCGTTCACCCCTTTTCGATCATGCCACTCCGGCTGATCTACCTAGCTCTGGCACCGTCCCTTCAACCTTTTATCTCGGCCTGGACTCGACGTATCGGGTCCCGTGACATCGACCATTCGAATTTAACCTCTCGAATGGTTACTCTGAGGCGGCACTAAGAATCAAAATTATGTATAACAATTTTTACGGTACTCGTATTGAAATCGCCAGCATGGAATAAAAAAAGCGTCTTCATTTATTTCAGATCTACAAAAGCTGAAAAACGAAAACATTAAACATAAACATTTTCAGGATAGTTATCATTACACTGTGGATCTTTGTGCAAAATAAAAATGTTATTCCATCCCTTAATGACTTTAGTGCGGGAGAAATCATATATCGACATATTGAATTTTTTAAATTTTCCAACAATTTTTTATTTCATCTTCTCAATGTTGCTAGAAATGCATAAAGACCCGCAGTCTAGTTATCGGAGTAGCGACCCGTCAAGGGAAAGAGTTCTGAAACTCGGGTGACAGGCTCCGCTCGAATCGGCTCGGTTTTGCGGCGCGGTCGCGTTCCGCGGGACACTTTAATGAAGTTGTTCTCGCGCGGGATCCCCCGGCGACAGCGGGGGTGGCATCAGGTGGAATTGGGAGGGTGGTTAGGGTGAAGGAGGGTGGCATTGTATTCCAATTCCATCGGAAGTTTATGGGCCGCTACGAGCGTCTGGGGCTCGGGAGCATAGCGCGCGCACCTATGCGATCGCGCGCACGCCCGAGCTACTTATAGAACGCCCGCGATGCCCGCTATGCGCCCATATAGCAGGCGCACGTACGTGCAACACGCGACCCCGCACCACGGTGCACCATGAAACGCGCGCCACCCACACATGCTTCATGAGCACGACGGATGCTCAAGATGCTAGAGCGAGGGACAACGCCGGAGGGGTCGGTGCATCGCGAGCATGCACGCGTGCGAACTTCTTTTACGAACGTGCACGTTGCGCAGGCCAGTCCACTGGGATATTTCGAGGAATGCTGTGGCATATGCATTGGAACGCGCCCCATTCGGATGATTAAATTTTTTTCGTCCCTCCGGCGTCATTCGCCATGCTGATCAGTAGAAAATTTTCATAAAATCGTAGAATATAAGATTTCACAGAATTTAGCACAATTTTTTTTTATTTTAGAACTACAATGTCTACTAAAATTTTTTAAGCTTTGCCTGCAAAAGCTGAAAATTGTTTGCAAACAGCCTAGCTGGTTTGAAATTAAGTCTACTAAACGGATGTTTCAAATGTTTAATATAAGCGGAGATAAATAATATAGGATGCGACATGTAACTGCAATTGTTTACTAGTCAAACTCGATCAAATTTGCAACTTCTATCTTAGCTCCAGATAAACGAACGTACCATATGATATCTCGGCAAAAATTCCAAAGTTTCCAAATTAAAGCGGCGAGAGCAGAATCCAGGGAAACTCCGATCGGAGGGGTTGCTTCTTAGAGCCGTCGGCATTCCGTGGGGAGGAAAAGGAGGAAAGGGAGGAAAAACGCGACGGCAGAATTTCCCGGGCGCGATTCGACGGACCTTTTGTCGGGGCGGCGAAGTCAATCGGTCTCATTCAACGGATCCCCCGTTTTTGCCTGGAGGAGATAGGGGGCTGGGGTCCAGAGGGTTGGTCGGAGGGCAGAGAAAGAGAGACAACCAAGGGTGGATCGAAGGGTGGAACGGTGTTGGAAGGTCGGACAGGCTCTCTGGCAAGCCCGACGTCAGCGTCGGCGGATGTCGAATTCACCCCGGGTCCACCCACACTCCCGTCGATTTCTGTTCCCTTCCGCGCGCGCCTCCGGCCAATTCGAAATCACATTAAGTCCGTCTCAATGCGTCCAGTCAAAACTCCAATTTAAAAGTTCTCTCCTGACCGGCTGCTCACTCTTTCTACCGCACCCCCTCTCTCTCTTTTTCTCTCAACCCCCTCGTTCGATCGCTCGGAATTAGAAATACCGAAAATAGTTCTTCGTGGATCGACCACCGACTAATTCCGACCCGGGACCGTATGCAGAGAGGATAGGGTACAGTCCATTCTGGAAGCTGAAGCTGTGCAACCATCCTACCATGGCGTTTCCTTCATCTTGCGATTCCTTGTCACAAGAATTGTCAATGAAGAATTCATTCGATTCATTTTTGCCGCAACTTGATACAGTGATCGACGAACATAAAATGTTTCAAATTTCTCTTCACCATTGTGGTTCGTGCATTGCTGCGACAGACTGTATGCACCTAGATGCATACTAGTCACTTCTCTCACATTTGCCACCCTTTTTTCGAATTCCACGGCGCTCCGCACGCGCGGAAACCCTCTCTCGAAAAAACTGCGTGACTTTCAGTTCTCCGGAACACACGGGGATCCTTCCTTGGTTGCTCGGGAACGTGATGGATAATAAATGGTTTTTCTGGACGGGGCTTTTGACGTGGACGCGGGCACGCTCTTGCAAAGATAACAGCGTGTCTTGGAGAATGACAAAGGGTTGCTTGGAATTCTGGAGAATGGAATAGTCGAGACGCCCTTGAACCGAAACAAGCAAGAAGAAAAATCATTTTATACAAAATTTCTCCAAAATCATTTTTTTTCCATTTTTTTCCCTTTAAGTTCGCGAAGTTGTAACTTACTCGAAAAGGATATGTTGCAAACCCGAGGTCAAGGATTATGGCAAAGAAAGTCACCGCTCGCGGTCGCGGGAAGTCGAGCATTAATCTTTTGCGTTATGACATCATCGCGGCCATTCTCGGGCGTGTTAATGTTTCTAGTTTACCGTAAGCTGGCTTTCATGAAACTTCTGGTCGCGAAGATTGAAGACGAAGCAGCCAGAAGAGCAAGCCGCATCCGTCATGCGACTTGAGGGAATTGCATCGGTGTGTTTTATGCGAGATGTGTCAGTGACGTGGCAAATTGAATTCGACGATAATGTTTTACCTTTTGATAGGTATTCTCGCGAGAAAGAGCGAACATCTTCGCCGTTGTGCGAGGCACTGTGAAAGCGGTGAATACGCTTGCGAATACAAGGCTGAAACGTGCACGGTATTTGCACCCCTGTCATCGGGGTCGTATGAAATTTTTGTATATTCAATCCGGAAATTCTCGGCGAATTAACATCAATTTGATTTCATCGAGAAAACTATGTCCTTTGAAGAGTATCGCGTATATCCTGCAAAAGCGAAACGAGCGGGAATGAGGAAATGCTTATTACGCTATGTTGTACAGTATATTGGAGTTCGCAAAAGTGTGAAATGAACGGAGACCCACGCACGGATGTTTAAAACAAATTGTTTGCGCTTTGGATCCGCGTTTCCACCGAATTGCAATTTTCTTTCTGCGCGTTGTATTTCATTATTCTGCTCGCAATTTCCTTTAATTTGTCCCTTGACGTCCAATTGACGCGATGCTGGAAAATCAATAATTAAATTTATACATTTGTACATTTCGAAGACAGAATTGACTACGGTATCTTTTCATTAACACGTTAACTTTTTAAGCAGGATGTTCATAGACGGTGTGAACACGTTTCTATATACGAATGCAGAGTAGATTGGCGCGCGCAGTTGGTTTAAAGTATGAACAAAGTTGACGTAAAAGAGAGCGCGAACGTAAATCCAGGGAATACGAATGCGAGTTAATTTTGTAGGCCAGCAACTTGGAAAATTAGGTTACTATTCACGGCGGGACACCAACGGGCAGAGTCAAAGTCTGAGTGAAATAAGTTCATTGCGTTGCGGGTCGGTTGCTCTCAAGGGTGCGCGTCAAAACGCGGCGCTGTCTTCGAGCCGTGTAGTCTCGAGAGCCCTATAAATTAAGCGAGCCCATAACGAACGTAGAAATAGTTGAACATTTCTGCTACACGTCCTGCGCAATGCTGCGCCAACGTTTATTCATTAACAACTTCCAATTTCCAACTATTTTTACAGGCCATTTCGATTCAGTTTTCCCGGACAATTTCTGTCCTCAAATTTCGACAAACTCAATTAACACTACATTGCTCTCGATTAAATGGCTGGCTTTTGCATTTCGCAATTATCGAAATTACCGAATTCTCCAAACATTTATTACAATATGTACAAAATATGTTTGAAGCAGCAAAATTTTTATATGTTTCTACTTCAAATTGAAAAAAACTCAGGACGTATAAAAACGCAAATGGGAAATTAAGTTCTGTAAATGAATTAGCGTTGCATTCGACCAAGATTGGAATTGTTAAAAGCAAGAGCAGTTCGGTGCCAAGCATCGAGCCAAGTCAACAAAGCCATAAATTCGCCTTTCGCGAGCACATAATCAACTAACGAAAAGTCGTCGATCGCCGGTAGATCATCGATGCGATCGGCGTCCGAGATTCCAGCGTTCCAATTCATGTAAATGCGTCGCCGCGTGCTTCACCGGGGAAGAATCCGTGATAGACGAGATTCGCAATTTGTACGCGAGCAGCCCGCAGAAGAACAACCGAGATGCGACACGGGTCAGGGTGATCCTGATGCCGCGATCGACCCACATTGATCACCCGCAGTATCCTTGAGCAAAACGGTGACGAGCTACGACGCGCACACGCTTCAAGTCGGACGCAATACTGATCGATCTTCTTCGACGCAGATTCTTAATCGCGATAGCCTTTACCGTCGTCGGCGACCGACAGATCCGAACGGAGATATTGGGAATCGATGGACAGACTCGTATGTGTGCACATGCAGACATGTGCACAGAGCCGTCATAGTTTAAACAGAGTATCATTGAAATTCAAGAATCAATTGAAATTCTGAAATTGAGAAATTCATTTTTAAGACCGGTTGTAAGTTTGAGACGTAGCCACGAGCAGTAGTCGGTATGAATAGGTTGAAGGATCAGCTAGAGTGTTTTTTTACAGAGTTCGTTTAAATTCAAGAAAGAAGGATCGCTCGTACAATCGTGGTTGCTAAATGGCGAAGTCTGTGCCAAGATTGCTCGTGTTCATGGAATGCGAAAACCTCGTCGCAGGAACGTCGAAGGACGATGCGTGTGGACAAAGAGTACAGAGAATCACTGAGGAAATTATAGCCGAAGTGGCGAAGGACGATACACAAGGACGGTGTATTGGACCTCTTCCAGGTTCTATTTGGCTGCAATGTTTCCGAATCGCGTTTGCTGCGATAGATCAGTCGCACTTAACTCGCGAACGCTTGAATTTGCCATTTGGAGCACCGAACTCTTAAATCAGCTTCGATATATTGGTACAAAATCTTGCTGTACTCTTTCACAGAAAAGCTCTTAAAAATTCCACAGACGTAACTAGACTGCGGATCTTTATGCAGAATAAAAATTGTTCGGATTAATTGCAGAATATGTATACTTTTGTTAAAAACGCATAAAGGTCCACAGTCTAAATATAACATAGCTGCACTACACGATTCCACGACTGGATCTATGTTTAAAGTGCAGAAATATTGCAAGGGCATAAAAAATTAAAATAAAGCACACAGATAAAATTCGTTATTTTCGTATTTGTACATTTTAAGCACAGAACTAAAGGTTCGCGTAATTTCGCGCCACGGAACAGAAGCGCGGCTCCCAAATTAGGAAAACGCATTCTCGCCAGGTAATAGAAAAGTTTTTTCGTATCCCCGGTGCAATTTCGAGCCGGGTGCAGCGAGCCCATTCCCCGTTTCGCGACAGCAACTCATCACTCCCCGCGATCTTGCTGCAATTAATAAAAAATCAGCGAGCTGGGTTGGCTCGGCTCCACGGCAGATTTTCCTCGGCCCGGGGCCGGTGCATTATTGCGCAACGTCGGTGCACGTGCGCTCGTAAAAATCCTCGTTACGTTACACGGCGTGTGTGCAGCGTACACGTAACTGCAACGATAACGGCGGTGCGTTACGAGCCCGGACGCTTCTGCACACGTCGACGTTGTCTTGAATTTTTTCACCGGCCGATATATATCGCAACTAGCCGCCGGGGATATCGCCGTTATCACCGAGTGCGTTTCGATGCGTTTTAGGCTGCATTTCTGCTGGACCTGCGTGATCTTCTAGGTCGATTTTAATGTGTTCGAGCGTTTTAAAAATTGAATATTTTCATGAAAATTGTACTCGAACCAAGAACGACATTATTACACGGAGGTTAGTGAAGATGAGCGTGCTTGTGAATTTTTTTTTCGATTTCCGTTTACCTTCGCTAACGGTCTCGCTCGTTGCCCTGATTCGGATTTATCGGGATCCGTGGAACGTCTGCTGGATCCCGTAAATTTGCCAGATAAAACGCGTCTCCAGTAAAAATTGCACTCCTTCGACCACACTATGTGTCACCCTCGTCGCGCGATCGACGCTCGTCCTTGCTTCAGCATCACAGAAACGATTGATTTATCATTCTACCGCCACACTGATCGCTGTGGAAACCGGGCTGCAACTTATCTGTGAGCGCATCCATTTGGTTTTTCGAATTTGTCGCTTCAAATACCTCGGAGAAGGCACCTGATGTTCTACAGGAATTTTACTGTTCCAAAAAACAATTCTATACCTTCAGAAAACACTATTTAAGTTCAAGCTCCCTCGGACAAAATATTTCACTGACGCCAAAAGCTCGTCGTTGCCATAAGTACACGAAATCCTTTCGGGAAGCAGAGGCCACCAACTAGGCAGGAGCGGATATCAATAGTATTATAAAAATTGCAAGGTAAAGAGAAGGTAAATTGAGGTGGAATTGTTCGTGCTCCCGGCGTCCTCTTATCTGCTCGCAACAGAGGGACGAGAGTAGGCGAGTTCAAAGGTTCTTGATCCCCGAGAGCAGAGAGGGTAAGAAAAGAATGTTCTCCGATCGCCATTTTTTCATCCTTTCCTTCGTGTACGCAAAGCGTCCGATACGAGACGAGTAACAGTAACGGTATTACGCGCGGAGATAGGTCACGTCGAGATTTCCGAAGCGGATTCGTGAGTGCTGTAGGTGGACTTTACGGAGGGAAGGGGGGAACGAAGCTATGGGTGGTTGTAGTTTCTCTCTCTCTCTCTCTCTCTCTTTCGGCATCCGCCCCTTCGGGAAATGTTCCCACCGCAAGTGGGATGAGAGAGAGTCTTATCGGAGTTTGTTCTTCCCGATTTTCACCTCTCGCCGCCGACTGCGAAACCAGCGAATTACGACGCGATTTTCCGCTCTCTCCCTTTCGATTTATTTTTTATCTACCTCCCGGCCACTATCTCGAGCGCACCGCTTGAAAAATTGTACGGACACCGAATTATGGTTCCGAGTCGACGTGCTCCACCGTCCTTTAGACCTCTTCAAACAGCCGAAGACTCCAGGAATTTTGCGAATTTTCTGATCCAGCAGAAATCACAATTGAGTTCGTTACAAGTAGACTGCGGATGAAATTGAAAATTGTTCTCCTGTATTAAAATTATTAAGGGAACAAGTAACATTCAATTTAGTTTCTAATCGTTGCAATTGATGCAGTTATAAGCGATTAATGAGAAAAGCCGTTACCTAAAAAATTTCTTCTCTGTTTAAATAAATGACGTTCCGAGCAAAGAAATGTTGCGCGGAGCGCAGCGATCGGAAAACCGTCGCGATTGGAAAATTGATTGCAACATGTTACAATTTCGGTATCAGCAAAAACCAAAAGATTTCGGGTTGCACGATAACCGTTATTCGGCACGCGGTTTAAGCGGCTTTACAGGCGGGGACGATCGACCGCGGCGAGTTATCGGCGCGGATAAATAACGAGCGTCATCGGGATCATTAAAATTAATATTTAAATGGCCGCCGCGGAAAACCATGATCGCTCGTGTGCGGCCGAAGGAAACGAGCGTCCGAGGAAGTTTTTCATCGGTGTTTGCTCGGCCGCGCGGGTAAATTATCATCCGCTATTAATAATGGCTCGCGTGCCGTTATCGCCGAGTGATTTGGCCAGCCGGTCCGCGAATTAATCTTTTATCGGACACGCCGTTTTAATTGGCCCAGATTTGTGTGTCAGATTAATCGCGTGATTGCTATCGCCGCACCATGGGAGGGGATGCAGTGGGCGTTACGCCGGAAATTCGCCCCATCAAATGAAGATAAATGGGTCCCCCGGTTACGGAAGGTATACGGATTAATTGAAACGCGTAACGAGATTCTTTGTCCCGTTGCGGTTGTTTCTTTCGCGAAGCTACAGGGAATCCGCGATCGAGCGGAGATGGACCAAAGCTTTTCACCGATTGCGACGCACGATGTTTACAAGCTTTAACGACGGGACATTGGTCAAAAGAGGGCGAAAATCTCGGTGGTTAATTGTTTCCGGCGACACCCCCCGCTTGTTTTTAGGGCAAACCACACTCGTCCTCAAATCTCGTCGAAATTTCAATTTTCCTACTCTCTGATCCGCCCTTTTGCGCGCAAACCGCTTTTTGAAATCGGCGTCCATTTGACGATAATTATATATTTTGAATCATCGTTGGCTCTGAATTCGTTTTTACATACCTATTAAACTGCCCGGGAAATAATTTCGTTTTCCGTGTAGAGACTGCATTGCTTCTGAAAATTTTCAAAAAAAGGTTAAATGATTTACGTATGTCACATAAATGATGAAAGAACAATAAACATCATTGTCAACGTGCAAATCTTTCTAGTTTTACCGAAGAAAAATGGCTGAACTGGTGATGCTAATTTCGAGGTCCATTACGGTCTTCCATACTTCTGGTCCGTCGCACGCACTCGATCTTTCTGGCAGCTTTGCGACTCGCGAAACTTTTGGAAGCTCAATGGTTAATCGGCCGATCAAGCCTCGCGTCGCCTGATTGGTCATTCAGATTCCGTTCGACGTGCGTTTTTAACGAACTCATTCAACCGAGGCGTGCGCATTACTGGCCCTCGTTTTTCGCTTCCTCGACTTTCCCAGAACTCCTTTCGATCCGGTTCGATCCTGAGTTAGGTCCTCGATACGCCCCAATCAGCAGCCATTATCTGTCCTGAGGTTCTCTGATTTCCGGCCCCTTATCGATAACGATGGATGTTTTCGCTTACTGCTATAATTCTAAATGAAACACGCGGTGCCGTAATTTTCAGGACACGTGGAAGGGGAGGCTGTTTTTCCGAGGGAAATTCGATTATCGCAGGGTAGATCGCGGGAATTCTACGTGTCGGTACATCAGCGTTGATGGTCTTCGATCGACTCGTAAAAACGACGCCGACACCGGAGGGTCAAGCGAAAAATCGTGGAGAGGCGTTGATGTAGGAAGAAACGCAGGGAAAAACGTCGTTTACGAAGTTGTGTCGGTTGATCGGCAGCGTTAGAACGACAAAAACCATCGGCAGTTGCCCTGGAATTTCCTCTGTTTCCCCCTTCTCTTTCCCATCCCCTCTCTCTGTTTCCAAGAGAAAAAAGAGGCTCGAGAAAAGAAGGAAGACTGTGGAGGGGAGAGTTGCAATTGATACAACGAGAGTCCTCTACCCCTTCCTTCTCGGTCCTCCTTTCTAACGCGAAGAGTAAACGAATAAATCGGCGTTTCTTTATTCAAAATTGCGTTTAATTCGGGGCGAAATAGAAAGGCATTAATTTCGCATGCAAATAGCGGGGGACCTGGCGTCTGTGCCAGGGGGTTGGGAGAGGGGGGCTGGAGGACGTTGCCAAGGGTGGATCACAGAGAAATGGTGGTAAAAAAGAGAAGGAGAAATAGGTAGCGGGTTGGAAAGAACTGTAGCATGATAGAATTGCGGGAGACGGGGTGAAAAGAGGGGTTGAACATTGAAACTAAACAAAAAAGATTGAACCGGACAACGAAGGAAAATGGAAGGAACGTGTAAAATTGCGAGAAGTGATCTCAACTCGGAAAGAGAAGAATCCAGGAGAACCACACACTGATAAGTGGTGTAAAAAAGATCAGGGTGAAAAGAGGGATGAAGAAGACGGAAACTAAGCATGAAAGGTTCAAGAAAATAACCAAGAAAAATAGAATAAAGGTGTAAAGCTGCAAGAAAGAGGTTATGCTGGAAAATAGAAGACCAAGAAGGATGCGTTGATAAGGGGATGGAATGGGGTTAAGAAACACGGAGACAGAAGCTTCCCAAGGGGTAGGAGAGTAGAGTCGAGCTTCCAGTCGGGATTGTAGAGGCGGCTTTCACGGTATAATCAAGATGTTTGTTGACGTCGACGGCAAAAGGGTGGTCGGGGGATGGTTGAAATGAACGTAAGAACCGAAGCAGGGGACGAGAACGATGGAAGGGACGCGAAGCTAGGCACAAGATACTGGAGAAAATAAGTGTCGCGGAATGGAGGATGGGGTGAAACGCGAACAGGGGATGGAAACGAAACCGGTTCGAACGAAACGAGAATATTTTACGGGAACGTACAAACGGGATAATTGTGCGTCTGGAGCAATTATTCTTTCGTCTCGGAGGTGAACACTTCCGCCGTTCTCCTAACAATTTATCTAGCATAAAATAACAATCATCCTAGATACTTTATTATTTTTGTTTGTCTTGGAAGGTGCATACTTTGATGCATTACGGTTTTGGAAACACTGTTACGAATTTATTAATTATTCTATAGCGATCCATGTACTTCAAACTGTTTCTTTAGCTATTCAATATTGACTAACAAGAACAATTTGTCTGTTTCAGGTAAAGCTCCCAGAGTCTTTAAAACCGGAAATTCTAGGTGTAGAATCGTGAGTAAACGTCACAGAGTATTCTAGTTCCTCTCAGTAGCCGTTAAGATGGCAGCACCTGCCGCAACTACCCTAAACCTCCCTCACCTTCGCAGACTTCGAAACGTTCTTGTTAACGAAACTCAGTAACGCTATCCGAAGAACTCGAGATTCCAGACCGATGCTTTAATCTCTCGTATTTCCGGGCTACTTTTCCAGCATTCTTCGCGCGGAAAACTTTCGTACAGACTTTTCCAAGCTTCTCAACTGCAGCTGGAAAAGCGGCAGCGGTAGCAGCGTTTCGTCCGCAATTTTCCGAGATTCGGGGGAACCAAGTCCACCGCAACAATGTTGTCGTGCGGCGCGGTTCTCGAAGGAGAGAGTGCGTTGACCCGCGGTTAATTAAAACGCGATCTCTCGTTTGAATTCTGACCGCGTCCCGGCGAGCTGTAAACTTTCCAGCCGGCTCACGGATACCTCGCAAATCCCCGAGCTATGGAAAAGCCAGAGGAAAAGAGAGAGACTCTGGATCAGGAAAGTATTGGCACAGTGCTCATTTGTATAGCAACTGCGCCGGAAGCAGCAGAAATTCTGTTTTATTTAGTCATTCCTTGCATTATAATCTAGATGGATAATAGGAATCACACTACTTACAATAATGATCCTATCCAGTGCCTGGCAAATGGCGCCGATATTAAGGTTACGAAGGGAAGAACACCCAAGTCTCTGCACTATACAAAGAAACGGTCGACTAAAAGCGAAAAGAGCGCCGACGAGGGACAGTAACAGATTTTTATGGGACTAGTAACAACACGGCACGGCGTCTTTACGCCACGGTACATCGGTCCACGGAGATAACCTCTGGGGATGACCCGAAGACGTCGAAAACGTCCAATTCGGCCGTCCGGTTGTAAACAAACAAATAGCTGGGGTTCGTTTACGGTCGCATTATAAACAGTTCGATACACGGCCGCGTCGCAGTAAAAATAAAACGCTTGAAACGACCTTGAAGCCAGGTATATACCTCTCTTTCGCCTTCCTGTATGCGAAATTAATTGAAGCATTGATCATAAATCATACGTATAAAATTCTTCTTCCTTGCATATTCCAATTGGTATTTAAACCCATTCAGACACACTAATAACACGACCTTCATTGTCAAGAAAAAAAATATTGATGATGACAGCTGAACGCGTGTGACCATGACGCACCCATTCTACTTCATATACTGCGCGACCGATCAACGAACTTAGATGCCCGGTTTTTTCGCGAAGCACCGTATGAAAACATTTGGGTCCACATTTTTCGTTCGTTATTTGTTAATTAATTCAGGGCAAGAGCGGATGTGGATGTTAAAAGCCTCGAAGTCTCCGGCGAAATTGTTTCCGGAGGCAGAAACTGTTTACACGGAAAATGTGCAAACGACCGGGATACAGAGGGGGGGGGGGGATCAGTTAAACGAATTATTTAATGGAAGAGTGGTGCAAATAGAAAGCACTTGAGTGCCGAGTAAGGACGAATCAAATAAGGGCTCTGTAAAATGCAGCAAATGTCAAAGAACGTTGCATCCCTCGTATTCGAGTCATTATGAATTACAATTAACAAAATACTTCAACACTGAATAAATGAAATACTGTAATTTTTCGAGAGCAACGCGTATCGGTGTTACCACGGAAACTTTCTTCAAGGAAGACTGCGGATTGCGTTTTCAATAAGAGCGCTTTGGTAACGTGTACAGAGCACCACCGACCTTGAACTCGGGGAATAGAGGTCTCTCATTCGCCTTCCTGTTTCAGGGGCGAAATTAATCGAAGCCGCGAGACTCGATCGTAAATCATACGCGTTTTACTCGGCCGTTGGTTTGCTGGGCACGGTCTAACACCTGGCACGTAAAGAGCTTCCCAGCTGGCGGGGCCGTAAACCGTCTTCCGGAACAGAAACCGCTACCACCGGGATAGCTACTATCTCCTCGGCGCTTACTGAAAATACCGTAAACCACTCCTCTGTTCCGGCGAGGCATCTTTAAGACCCGGCCTCCTCTTCTCTTCTCTCTATCTCTATTCCTCTATCCGGGGCTGGATTGCGATAGTATTGGCACACTCGGTTCTTTATGATAATGTAAGCCACCGAGCCAGAATAGTGATACAATTTTGCGTTTTAGTGATTTATCGATCGCGGAAACGCTGCGCAGGTTCAGATACGTTAAGGTTCGCCCATTAACCTTTTATGGAGCGCGAGATGTTAAAGTCGCGATTACCGTGCGGATTGTTACGCGTTTGTACCGTGTGTATATTCGCGAAGTATACGAGCAACTGTTGGCTAATCGAGCAAAACATTAGTAAGAATATTGTTACATTAACGTTGATCCGTAGAAGAAGCAGAAATTAAACGGACCGGGATGATAATCTCACGAGGTCCAAGAAAGAAGGTTCCCGAAAGGAGCCCTCGGTATCGGAAAATCATAATCCCATGGAGGATGACTGCCGTTGCCGCTCGGAATTCCTCGCGGGATGACCTCTTCCAAATTTCACAGCTCATTATGCACCATAGGAATGCAGCAATATCTTCTTGGACCGTGGAGTCTCTCCCCTATCGCCCGGACCCAGTGTTCCTCCCTCTTATTTTCCCGCGGCAGAAACGCCGCGGGATGTCCTTAAAAGAATTTGATATCGAATTCTTCCCTCCAGGACCGGAAGGCCGAGGAAGAGGGCGAAAGATACCGAGGGCTTGGCTAGAGGAGGATAGAAAAATCAGGGAAGAAAGAGA
Organism: Lasioglossum vierecki; assembly: GCA_028455595.1. NCBI lineage: Eukaryota > Metazoa > Arthropoda > Insecta > Hymenoptera > Halictidae > Lasioglossum > Lasioglossum vierecki. Next base: position 5,844,454 of record CM052341.1, on the reverse strand, counting down.
AACGAAGAGTTGGGAGGAGAGAGAGAGAGTGCATTATCTGGAAGTTGAACGGAATCCAGCCACCGGCCGAAAGGGAGGCTGGTGTTCCAGCCCCCGGCTTACTATCGGTACCGCGGAATTACGCCGGTGGATAATAACGTTTTATGCCGATTTTAATACGCGACTTCATTTCCCCTCGACCTACGAATCACCTTCGACGAGTTACGGGATTCCGAATCGCCGATTCCTCGATATCGGCGTACCGGCTGTTCCTGGAAATCCTCATTCTCTCTACTTCTCTCCCCCTCTCTCTCTATCGTAATTCTTCTCGTTGAATATCCTTCTCTCTGTTCCATCGTTGATCGTGTGCCTCAACGACACGATTCCTACGGGTTCGATCCTCGACATGCTAGACAATGTCCACGGCGGGATTTAGGAAACACCGACAACGACGACTGTCCGTTTGCAAGTGGGAATTCCAGGGATAATACGCCGGCTCGTATTGGACGCCAGCCCTCGGTACACGATGGACAGTTTATTTGGGTATTAGCCGCGATAAGCTACGGCGCTGCAGTTACTTAACTTGTAGTCGCTTGTACGAGACCGTTCCTGTGTGCCTGTAGATCATAGAGCGTTATCTCCGCCCTGCTGTTTGCGATTCGATCTTCCGATTTAATTGCCCGCCTACCACTGTTGCGGATTTTGTTCGACTGCTGTACCTGTCCCGTCGCAATCATAATAATATTTCAATGACAATTTTCATGCACACGCTTAGATGGAAAAAACCGGTACATGGATTTTCCACCCCAACCTTTTTGGGGCTATTTTCTCCTCCAGAAATGTCGGCAACTATAAAACAGTACGTGTCAGATATTCTTTTGAGTTCTGTATCGTAGCAAAATTTTATTAAAATCGTCAAACATTTTGGGATTCAGTGTGAAATTTTAGAAACACTTTTGTGTTCAACGTTATGTAGATGCTGGGAGCAAATGGAAATTTCCTTTTTTTAACGTGTGTACGCAGTGTCTCTGTGGTTAAAAATTTACTAACAATTCACAAAATCGATTTATCCGCGAGGGTCCGGAGCAATGGAAAACCTTCGGTCAGACGAGGATGTAAAAATCGGATCGAGGGAGAGGGTCTATGGTTGCGGATCTGCCGGGGATAGCTCGTTTGTCCCATAAACGGTGTAACGATAACAAATCACGGTTTCGAGGTGGGTCGTTCGGTTGCTCGTTCGCCATCAAACTTGACCGCAGCCCGGTGTCTAACGCGGCAATAGACTCGCGGAATCGCGGGCCGGTCGTAAAGCGTGCGACGTGCGGCTCGCAAACGTCGGTGACGAGGTTGGAAGGGGTGTAACGGGGTAGGAATGGGGGTTGAGAGGAGTGGAATGGGGTGGGAACGTGGTCGTCGACGAGCTCGAACATCGTCACCCAATACCGGCTGACATTTACGCGCATTTATTCAATTTAATTAACCGGCGCCCGTTAAACAGCTCGACGACACGCGGCACGAACCGTATCTCTCTCTCTCTCTCTCTCTCTCTTCCTCTCTCCCTTACTCTCTATTTCTGAGGCAACGCGCTAGATTAGTCGTGATTCCAAGTTTCCTCTTTATGGCGGAACTTTAGCGGACACCGTAGCCGCGAAGCGACGTCGACTTTACCTCGTTACGCAAGACGAGAGTTTCAGCGTGTCTCGCGTGAGCGATTATAAGCAACACCGCCGCGACAAGATTTATTAGTTTCATATTTTATTCGTTTTTTTTGTCAAGTCTCTCTCACTCTTCCCCTTGTTTGTTTCGCGGTGGTTCGTGACAGCGGTGGGGGGTTTGGCTAACGACGGGGCGGGTACAACGTGTAATTACGTAATTGGACGATCAATCACCGGGAGCTTCTAATTTCCTAGAAACGTACACTTCGGACGATAAGTGTCGCGACGTTTATTGGTCTCGTAAAAATAAGAATGGTTCAACTGTTTTTCATGCTTTAGCTACGCTTTTTCGAAATGACGAGATTGAATTTATTCAACGTAAACGATGAACTATATTCGAGAAAACATTTTCTCAATTGTAAAAAAGAAAATTTTGTAACAATTTATCATACCTGGCTCTATCGTGACGGCTGCCAATACACCATCAGAAACAGCAGCAACCATAACTCTTCGCATCGAATCGAAGAACGTACACCGAAGTGGGCCGGTTAATTACAGATACTGTCGAATTACCGGTTACAATTACGAGGCCGTTGGACACCGGTTCGCATAAACTCGGTTACGTAGACGCGTAGGTGGGCGCGCGATAACGATGCATCGCGTGTGTAGATAATGAAGTTTCGTAATTAAGTAAGTAGATTAAACGGTGGATTTGGTAATGCGTGTGCTCTCTCGCGCGCGTGGGCACGCGACCGCCGCGACTGATATTACTAATATCGTACGTCATTAATTGCTCATCAAATCGCGTGTCTACGTTCAAATTACACCGAGCATATATGCGCGCACACGGAGACACGTACACGTATACAATTCGACTCGCATTTATATCGAGAGAGTCGTTTGAGCGTACGGTTTTTAATCGAGTCTCATATCGATCGGACACATGCACGTTTTAACGACGACGCGCACCGATAAATCCGAGAATTTCCGCGGATAATTAACGTTTCACCGTTCGAAGGAGAGCGGAGAGGGTTTGTATTGTTCGCGCACTTAACTCCGCGGGGCGTCATTGTCGGCCCGCGAGCGACGATAATTAACCGGTCGCGTTCCCGCTCGCATCGCCGGACGCGTTTCAATTCCTCCGCCGGTTAATGGAATTATCCGGTAATGAATTTAACTTCCTGTCGACCGACTTACGACCCCGACGTCTTTTCACGTCCGCTTCGCACACACGGTGCACCTGGTCGCTGCAACTCGATGCAACTCAAGCTGTGAAACCCGTGTGATGACCCACGACGTTCCATAAGCCACAGCATCAACCGCGATGAGTTACAATTTCTTCAAAATTGTTAAACTATGAACTCTAATGAAGAAATCTTGGCAAGAAAATAATTTCGGTCCTGCAAGGTGAAATAGAACCCAACTTTTTTTATCCAAGCAATGGACATTATAGTCTATTATTATTAATTTCTATATTGATGCCTTTAGGTCCATCGCAGAAAGTTCTTCGAAAATGTTGGAGCGAATCGATCCAAATTTAATTTCCAAAAATAATTATTTAAATAAAAATAAATTTTTAAAAATACCACGTTTTTAAAAACGGACTAAAAAGTAAAAAATAATTTTTTCTATGCCATACAGATTCCTAACCTCGTACAGATAGTCCTGAAAATTTGTGATTGTGAATTTTGAATAGCTGTGAAAATATTTGTGAGATTTAAAACGAAAAACGTGGGGCGCAAAATGCATCAATTATCTATCGCATGCGCCCCACGTTTTCGTTTTAAATCTCACAAGTATTTTCACAGCTATTCAAAATTTA